>BMAO01026277.1:0-19633 GCA_019973975.1 Trichonephila clavata | reverse complement strand
AATGGCATGTCTACCTCAGCGCTTCCTTTGTAAACGATTCAGCACACTCAAATAGCTTGGTTACTGTTTTAAACTCAACGGAGAAAAACATTAAACGCTCTCTACTTCTATACGTAATGCGCAATCACGCTGCTTTCCTAATCATTTGCATATCTCTTCGACATGTACAAGTTTCGTAACGATCCCGCAATTTTTTCTTGGTGGCTAATTTTTTTTGTCCATGAGTGTATATGTGAAGTATTTTTATTAGTATATACATATATATATACTAGCTGACCCGACAACACAAACGTTGTTTTGTCATATAAATTATTTCAAGAGAATATTTTGGTAGTCAAATAAAAAATTAACTAACTCATTGTAAGTGTGTGGGGATGTGGTAATATGAATAAAAGAGGAATGGAGCGCTGTGAACGAGGACGGTCTATAAAAGTAACAAAACACCAAACATTCATTTTTTGAATTCTTGGTACTTTTATTATTTTAACTAATAATTTCAAATTACATCTCTATCGCAAATTATGACAGTTAAAAAATAACTTTATCAGTCTCTTAGTGCAATGGAGTGTACGATATTTTTAGTGAGTCCATCTTTAGCCAATACAAAACAAACTGGATGGTTTACCCACACGAGAACATGACGCGTTATAATTGTCCGTGTGAAAAAAGCAGTGTGCCCCAAATCTAAGCCACAAACAGACATCGTTTGGTTTAAGACTTATTGATTGTCATTGCGAATGTCAATCTAATTCGAAATTGAAATCCGTTTGAATTCAATTGGCACATCTGTGGAAATAATAGGATTCGTGATAATAATGCATCTTCTCCTCAGAACTTTCCATTCAAAATGCTTGCCTCGACAATGTTTTACATCAATTTTTAATGACTAATCGCGTGCCATTACACGGACGTGGCGGGTTCAAATTACGAAGCAAAAATAACCGGAGATCCAACCTTCAGTTGTAAATGGTACGGTGGCATGCCTGGCAAATCCAATGAGTTCAAAAACTCTACTGGATAATTTATAGCTTCGTTGGTATCGCAAACTGTATCGATAGATTTGTATGACTTCAAGTCCCTTGGAATCATTTGTTGTATCTTGAAATTCACATATTTTGATGCCAAAATTGCTCCTTCTGCCAGTCACTTATGATTCGATATTGTATGTGTATATCGAGAAAAATTTGCTCAATGAGAGCATTTTGCGAGTTAATGATGGTGCAGAAATCGGTCAGCAATTTTATGCATCCAGTGTTTTCATGTACAGCTACTTTTCCATCGCCGATATCTAACATTTGTTTCGAAAATGTTTCAGCGGATGGATCTTGAAGCATTTGAACGCGCATATTTACTTTCAACTGTACTTTTTCCAACATTACGCCACATTGGCGATGATTTCAAGCAAACGTTCCCCTCAGGGGACTCACCTTCTTTAGGTGAGTACGGGTGTCACAATCCCGAGGTGCCCTAGTGATCTTTTCCTTTTCCCACGGGGTTTACTGTCTTTGGTAAACACGGACTTCACGAACCCGGGTACCCTAGTGATCCTTCTCTATTTTAGACCCTCTTTCTTGCCATTCAATTCATTCTTTCTTTCTCTCTTCCCGTCTAGACCACAGATATTAAAACAAATGTTTGGCGCAGTACAGCCGAAATCGGCTCTTGCGCCAATAAACCCAGAATCAATCAATCAAGCAAGCAAGCAAACGTTGATCTCATTAGCGCACGTTGAACGTGGATTGACGTGACAATGGTTCAGGTGGTGTTTCAAGTTCTGGTAGTTGCACTTTTCCTGACGCGCAACACTCCTGACGCGGCTGGCTCATTTTTTTAAATTTGAGTGCATTACAATGCGGACATTCCTTGTCTATAGCACCAATTTCCACATTCTAGTGAGCTGTAATATTTAAGGTAAGTCGTACCCCCTATCCCGCTAATGTTAAATTGAGCATTTTTATGTGCCTTTTTCTCATAAAATATTAAATGTACAGACTTAAATTTTTTTCTGTATATTAATTAGACTTTTTTATTTAAACTGAAGAGAGCTTTTTTCAAATATATTGTTTAGTTTTTTCAAAAACTTTCATCGTAATGTATCACTATGAATTTTTTGAAAATGTCATTTTTTTTCACGATAACTGACTTTTACAAAAATATTATCGGTATATTAATAAAAGTTCACTTCAGTTTATATATTAACATATCAGTAATATTCAGTGAAGATTGCAAGTGCTTCCGTTGAATAGGTTCTGAGAAAATGGTACTCGCATTTTTAAAAAACACCGTTTTGAGATAATTGCCTTTTTATTATAAAATGCACTTCATCAAAAAAATTATGAATTACAATCTGTATTTGCACTATTTTTTTAAATATTAGCTTATTCTCAAAAACTTCTAAGACTTTTTACTTATTTCTTTTACTTAGATTTCTCAGAAAATACATGTGTATAGCATTTTTCACTTTTAATCTATTGAGATATATTATAGCATTTGCATCATTTTTCTCAAATTATGCATCAATTTTTGAAGAATTTTCAGTTCTGATACATTACTGTCCATCCAAGTTGACTATAAGTATCATAAATACCATGTAAAAATGTATCAATACATGAAAATATGGCTTTGGTAATACACCATTATACGACATTTCGAAAAATTTCATTACTGTTTTATAAATTCACATGTAAACACAATTTCTTAAAGTATCAGAATTAAAAGAATTCTTAAAATATTACATAAATGGTATCCAAAACAACAACAAGAAAACTGATTTTATGTTTTTAAACATGAAATTTGTGTATTTTTTGTATGTAACAAGTTTTGCGCAACGAAAAAGGGCATTGCATTTCGGGATATATTTATGTACCTTTTACTAAAAATCTATTGAAAACAAAGCTTAAAAATTTATGTGTGCATTAAATTAACATTTATCTTTATACAGAAGTGAAATTTTTAAAAAAAATTGATCAGCCTGTTTAAAAATGTAATTTTTGCACAGTAGAATAATGAATTTTATAAAAATTTTCCTTTTCTATGTTACGACATCTGCTTTTTAGCTAAATGTCTGAGGAATATCTCAAAAATTTCACTTCAGTATACACAATATATATGAAATATAAAATAAAAAATTCCAGTTCATGCATACAATAAATTTTAAAAAAAAAGACACAAATTAAGAAATATAATACATGAATAAATGACATTTCGAAAAGTTTCACTAGTGCTTTGTATATTCACATGTAAACACAATTTCTTAAAGTATCAGAATTAAAAAGTTTATTTAAATATTACATAAATGATATCCAAAGCAAGAAAACTGTTTTTATGTTTTTAAACATGATCTTTATGTAATTTTATGTGCATAACAAGCTTTACAGGTAACGACAAAAATCATCCCGTATCATTACATATATATGTGTAATTTTCTCAGAAACTGTTAAATATTAAGACTTCTGATATAGTCTGAATATTAATTAGACTTTAATATTTATGCTGAAGTGAGATATTTCAAATATAATGTTAAGTTTTTTCAAAACCATGCAACATAAAAATATTACTATGAATTTCTTGAAAATTTTCATTTTTTTCTACAATAAATGCTTTATAATAAATTATTTTGGGAAAATTTATAAAGGCACACTTCAGAGTACATTGTTATGTTCAGTGTACATATGAGTTATGTTTTACTGAAATTTTATGAGCATCCTTGCATATTTTCTGAGAAAAAAGAACATGAATTTTTATAAACAAACTTTTTGAAAAATGCATTTTTAACATGAAATGTCACTTTATCACAAAAATTATGACTTCCAACATGTATTTGCCACATTTTATTTAACATTACCATCAAGTCAATATATTTTAAGTAAAAAAAGCATCAAAAATGTTTTCAAATTGTCAGAAAATACATACATAACATTTTTCAGTTTTTGTTTAACGAGATATTTTGTAAAATTTACATCTATTATCACAAAATCGCTATAAATTTTAGAAGAATTTGTAGCATTTATGTATTACAAATATCAAAGTAGAGCAAATATCATCATAAATATAATGGGGAAAAATTTATCTGTATGGTTTTGGTGTGCATTTGAAAAAACATGATTTTACGTCATTTCGAAAGTTTTCATATGTGTTCTGTGTGTTCACATGCAAACATAAGTTTTTAAGACTTTTAAATTTCAAAAGTTTCTCTAAACTGTACACATGATTTCTTAAACAGCAAAAATAAAACTGTTTTTATGTTTTTAAACATGATATTTAGGTATTTTTATGTATTTAACCAGCTTCTTGCAACGACAAATGGTATTACACATCTGAATTTTTGTAAGTACAATTCATTCAGAAACTTTTGAATAATTAAGTTTAAAAACTTGTCTGTACAGTTAAGTAACATTTATATTTATACTGAAGTGATATTTTTTTTTAAAAAAATTAGTTTTTTTTAAAAACAGACATTTATTTATCATCAATGAATTTATTCAAATTTGTTTGTTTTTTGACACATGTGCTCTAAGCTAAATGTTTTTTTTTTGTTGTAATATTTTCAAAATATCACTTCAGTATCCACAAGAATGCATAAGGAATATATAATGTAAATTTGCAGCTTTTTTTTTTCACATACAGTAAATTTAGAAAAATTTTATTTTCTTAAAAAGTAATTTTAAAATTATAAATTATGAAAATAGTAGTTTTGAAAAAAATCATACCTTGTGAAAGTAAATATTTAATAAGAAATAATACTTTAAAACTCTTGGAAGCATGTTGTAACTCGAAATTCCGCCACCAAACTAATACAGTTAATCGAACAGTCAACTGTTATCTAAAGTTAATTGCGTTTGAATAAACAAAAAGAAGGCTTTGCAATTGTTTCAGGATATTTAAAAGGCAAATATCTGTCAAAAGGGGGCGTGGCCCACCAGTTGATAATTTTTTAAAAGTCATTTTGACATAGTTCTAATTGAAAATATGGCATAAATGTTATATCCCTAGAAAGGTAATGAAATAAAGATTTCAAAAATATCAAAAACTCAAAATCGATCATTCCATGATTTTTACCCTACTGACCTCCCTTAACATTGGGCTCATACTTATACCTTTTCCAAATATAAAATACGTATATATTTATCTTTTAATTGAAAACGATTCCCGAAAAATTTGCACGCACTGAGTATTACAGTTTTATTAACTGTCATTTAATAATAAGTAAACTAATAAATAAGAACTCATAAATGTCTGAAAATATTCAGAAACGGTTTATACAGGTAATACAATAATTGTTGTTGGCGGGAGCACGGGACACTTTTTTAAAACTATTGATTTATATGAGATCACTTAATTAACTGAACGTGAGAACTATATTGAGCAAAATGGCAATAACTGATCTCGTGTCATTTATTTGAAATAATGATAATAAAGTAAAAGCGGTTAAATTTTTCACAATATTTTTGATATTTTTGTTTTATAAACGGATGCAATATATAAATTTTTGAAGAAAATATATGTACAAAAAGTAATAAAAAATAAACTTTTCACTCGCCAAATTTGGTGATTTTTGATTCGTTATAGACATCCCTTTTGCTAGTGTAACTTAAGGGCAGGGTGATCTGAAAGGTGAAACAGAGAAAAGTCACATCTGGCGCGAAACCAATTTTTGACGCCAAGCGAAATAAATGGCGAAATAAACAAAACACAAAGTAAGACATTTGCGCATTTTAAGGTTTTTAATTAATATATATTTTCAACTAATTGCAATATCGGAATGAAAAATAGTTTACGTCCTATTCTCAGACCTACTGAATATACGCACAAAATTTCATAAGAATCGATCTAGCCGTTTCGGAGGAGTTTGGTTACAAACACTGTGACAGGAGAATTTTATCTTTATATATAAAATATACGTGTCACAGTGTTTGTCCGCAATGGACTCCGAAACTACTCAACCGATCATAATATAATTTTGCGTACTGTGTGTCATTTCGTTCAACTTAGAACATAGGATGGTTTTTATTTCAATTAATCACGCCATAATTTTTTTTATTGCCGGAAATGTGAAGAATCTGAAAAAAATCGTTGCCAGATTCCCGTAAGGTAAAAATTGCAAAATGTGGCATTGCTCATGCGTCTGTGGAAGCAGATATTACAAACCAAAATGCACGAAAATTAGATGCCTGGCGTATTTCGGGGTGTGGAATCCGATTTTAGAGTCAGTTTCCAAAAATAACCGTAACTTTGCCGGATAAAGCGGCCCGACCGTATCTTAGACACACCATAACAGGGGCTTGCATTAAAAGCCTTAAATCGTGAAAACTTGGACCCTGGCGTACTTCAAAATGGATAATCCGAATCTGATATCCAGTCTGAGAAATAACTGTAACTTTGCCGGATAATTCAGGACGACCATTTACTACACAAACCATGGCAGGAGCTTACCCTTAAAGTCTTGGTGCGGGAAAAGTGCGTTTCTGTTGTAATTCGGGATGGTGAACGAGAGTTTGAAATTGAATTTTAGAAATTCTTGTAAAATTGCTAGATAATGCCGGAACTTGCCAGCTCAGGGGAACAAAAGTAATTTCCAGTTGCATCTAGGGACGGGAAACGATAATTTGAAATTATATCTCATAAACTCCACTAAACTTGCCGGATACTGTCTTATAATTAGGAGAAAAGGCAAATGATTCGAGTTCCGCGCGGGTCCGGATTTTCATTATCTCTAGCGATTGAACTTGCTCGCGCTGGAGCATCAAAAGTCAGCTCCGTGTGCATTTCGGAGAGTGAAAATAGAATCTGAAATTGAAAATAGCCCCCCAAGTGGCGTTGCGGGGGATTAAGGGGCGTGATAGATAAATATTTTCGTTTTTAAACTACTTGACCTACCAGCTTGAAAATTGGTAGGCATGTTTCTTTCATGGAGTAAATATCCGTTACAAAATGGGTTTTGGGAAAATTGACCCCAAGGGGTGTTGCGGGGGAGGGGTTAAGGGGAGATATAAATAATTATCTATATATATAAAGGAGAAAAGCGACTCACTCACTCACTGACTGACTAATCACGATATCTTCGGAACTGTTCAACTTACAGACTTGAAATTTGGTAGACATGTTCCTTTTATGGAGAAGAAATCAGCTAAGAACGGATTTTGGGGAATTCGAATCGCAAGGGGCATTACGGGGAGGGGGGGGGGTTGAGGGGCGTTATAAGTAATTGTTTCCATTTTTAAACTACTCAACGTACAATCTTGAAATTGAGTAAGCAGATTCCTTTCATAGAGTAGAGATCCGCTACAAAATGAGTTTGGTGAAAATCGACCCCCAAGTGACATTGCGGGGGCTTAGGGGACGTTATAAATAATTATTTCCATTTTTAAACTATTAGACGCACATTCTTTAAATTTGATAAATAGATTCCTTTCATAGAGTAGAGATCAGATACATGATGGTTTTTGGGAAAGTAACCCCCAAGGGGCATTGTGAGGGGAGGGGGTTAAGGGCGTAATACATAAATATTTTCGTTTTTAAACTACTTCATTAACCTGCTTGAAAATTGGTAGACATGTTTCTTTCATGGAGTAAATATTCGCTACAAAATGGGTTTTAGGAAAAATGACCCCCAAGGGGTGTTGCAGGGGTTAAGGGAGATATAAACAATTATTCCAATTTTTAAACTATTAGACGCACAGTGTTGAAATTTGGTAAGCAGATTCCTCTCATAGAATACAGATACGCCACAAAATGCGTTTCGTGAAAATCGACTCCCAAGTGGCGTTGAGGAACGTAAGGGGCACATATTTTTCAATACAATCGAATTCTTAATGCTAGGACTTAAATATCAAAAATTTATCCATATATATAACCAACAAAAATTTATAAAACATCATGAAATAACCAGCGAAGCGGGCGGGTAACAGCTAGTTAGTGATGCAGCGCTACAATTACTTCATTAGTTTAACATATTATGACTTACGCAGGTTCGATTAATTTAACTAATGTCTGCATCATGATAGTGGTTAGTACTTTAAAACTCAATTAAAAAACAATGAAATTAAATGAATAATTCGGATTTAATTAAATCAAATTCGTTTATTACTTTTAAAACATTTCTAGGTTAAAATAATAAAACTATTAAAGTTTTAAGAATAAGAATACTACAACATTTCACTTATCTGAAACGGAGGCATGGAGCTGGGTGGTACTTGGACGGCCTAAATTTAACTCTCTTAATCTGAAATCATGGTAATCTGTCTTCTGCTAATCTGTAAAATCTCTGCCGAGAAATGTCCCGGTTCCTCCTTTTAAGTGGGGGCAAATTACCCCCTTTTTCATCCGCACGCCCTTTGGTTCCGCCTAGCCATTGGTCAGGAACCAAGCGCAAAGTTACAAATTTCACGACGACTCTTCCAAATTATGAGTCCATTCAACTTTGCTGACCGGCCGTTGGGACCCCCCAACTAAGGAATGCGACAACATCCTGTCAACAAAAAACAAGGGGAATACACAAATTACATGTGTCTTAGGGACCATCTTCAAACCCGATCAGCATCTAAGCCTTCCAGCCTCCAAGCCACCCATCACTCCTCCCCCCTTTCAGACTCACAAACACCTGGAAAGAGAGAAAAAAATTAACACATATTTTGCAGCAGACATACAAAACTGAAATGGGAGTGATTAAATGACAATAGTAATAGTTCAACAGCGAGCCGGAAATGGATCTTCTTGACACGATGAAATCTTGGAAAAACAACTGCAGGAGAGGGAAAAAAACTGGAGGGGGAATCCTTGATCCCGACGATTGAGCCTTTTAGTGCCAAGTGCAGTAGGAAAAGGCGGAAGTCCCCCTTTCTGTTGTGAAGGTGAAGAAATAACGACAATTATGTCCTGCCGTTTGACGAATTGAAGAGGGGTGGAAGACACCACGCTGGAAGAATGTAGCCGCCGTAATGGGTAGCATATTGTTGAATTCTCTTATTGACTTCGCGGCATTGTAGGAACCTTTAAACGTTTGTCTCCTCTGCTCCCTCGTGTTGGAGGTCGTAAGTCGTGACAGCTCCCGAACCTGATGAATGTGGCTGGCCTGTCATCCTGACGCCATGCGAAGGGGAAAATTTTCCTTTCCTGTGGTCCGGGAGTTGCATCCCAGCTCGACCTTAATGAAAAAAATACTCCCAAAAGAGATTATAATAAGTGCGGAAATGTTCTACACACACAACACGTGAACTCATTATTTTCCATTTCACTTTCTCCCTCCCCACTAACTTCTTGACCGGCAGGGACTTTCGTTTGAATATCACACCGACCATCCCCTGCCTCCGTCTCTGCCAAACAAATGTAGTACAATAGAACGACTTGTAAAGAAAAAAAATTCATAAAATTCGAATTTTGAGATGAGATCTGGGCTACCGCATAATTTACACAAAAGAATTGCACTCACGAAAACATTGTAACAGTATAATTGTGTACATAACACAGCAGTGATTAATATGTAATATAAATAAAACAAGTGATATAAGTAAGAATCCCTTAACTCATTTCAGATCGGTCGTTAAATAATCCCTTCGGGAATTTGAAGAAGGATTTTGTGAGCTGCGCAAACGAGTTGCGCGGAGGATCAGAACGCTGTTAGTTTGGTTAAGTGTCGTGCCGGTTGGTGATGTCGCGTGCCGTTTTGTGATGTCGGGTGTATATGTTTAAATAATTGTTAAATTAAAGATCAATTTGGCCACATAACTAATGTGTGTTTATTGAAGAGGATGAAAGAACTTTATTGGCGTAGTCTAAAAGGATCTTACCAGAGGATATTAAATTAGCGGGAAATAAAATAAAGCACTCGGAACAAAACGGAAGTAATCCTTTTTGAAAAAAAAAATAAGGTAAGAGCCTCATTTCTATAATATGACTCCTCAATTGTGATCAGAGAGAAATGAAACATTAATTTATGTGTTTATGTGTACGAGTTCTCTAAATGAATATGTAAAAAAAAAAAACGTTTTTTTTTTGCACGCCAGTGCTTACTTTCGTTTTGCCATATTAGTAGTACAAATGGTAATCCTGTTTTGGATACGGCAGTATTCGAAAAATTTCGTAAATAACACGAAATGTGTTAAGCATATTAGTTAATTAAATTTTGTTTGTTGTTTGAATACATCAGTATTCTAAATGATAAATTTGTTGGGATACGCCAGTATTCGGCAAATTTCGTAAATAACACGACATGTGTTAAGTATACTAGTTAATTAAATTTTGTTGTTTGAATACATCAGTATTCTATGTAATAAATTCGTTGGATACGCCAGTATTCGGCAAATTTAGTAAATAACACGACATGTGTTAAGTATTTTAGCCAATTAATTTTGTTTGGTTGTTGAAATACATCAGTATTTTAAAGTGTAAACTTGTTTGGATACGACAGTATTCGACAGGTTTCGACGTGTATTAAAAGTATAAGAACCATTTGTTTATTTTATTTACTGTATTCTTGTGTTAAATTGGTCTTTCATACGAGAGTTTTGAGAGTAATTAGATTCGAATTAATTTTGAAATTAGTTTCGTTTCAGTTATTCATATTTAGAGTTAAATTTAAAAAAAAAAATTTTAATACGACAGTGTTAATTGAAATATTTGGTTGAAATATATTGTATTCCAAAGACTATTTTACGAGTAATCTGAATGTAGTAGCAATGCTGTGAAGTTATATGAAACATGCAAACCGTTGTAGCGATGCATGGCACGTGTGTGTGAACCAATAATAGCCTCTATACCATAAATCATTTTTTTATGTTGTGTGATCCTTTTTTTTTTTATTTATTGAATTATAAAGCAAAACATTTCGTTTTAGTAAGAGTTTTGTGAAATTGTTTTCGAAAGATAATATTTTCTAACTTTGTGAAATTTTGATTTTTTTTTGTTTTGTTTCCCATGTCATAAAATTTCATTCTATAAATTTTTCTTTACCTAAGATTGAGATAGAGTATGAATTGTGATTTTTTTTAGATTGTCATGTTTTACTCTATTTTATTTGTGATTTAATTAATTATGACATAATACTTGCCTATGTTTATACTAAACAATGGTTGATTTTGTATTTGGGTACTTAAGAATTCATTACTATTACATGACATAACTTGAATGTGAAGTTGTAGTTTAGTTACATATTGTGAGGAATAGTTGTAACAAAAGTTTTTTCCCTCATTTTATTGATTTTATTATTGAGTGGATAGGTAAACAAGTAGTAAAAATGGCTTACTTAGGTAAGGCACGAAAGGAGGATCTTAGGCTATTGGCAGAGGAGCTGAACCTTAATGTGGGAGATAATATGAAAATTTCAGATTTGAGTAAACTAATTACCACACACCCAGATTATGATGAGGAGTTTAGCAAAAATCAACTCACAATTATAATAGAGGATAGAAAGCTTGCGAGAACAACAAGAAATTGAGAAAGAGAATCAAAGGCTTGATCGCGAATTTCAGTTAGAAAAATTACGGTTAGAGAATGAAAGGCTTAAGGGCTTAACTAGTACACCTGAGGCTAAGGTTAGCATCTATGAGTTAACGAAAGTTGTACCCAAATTTGAGATGAAAGATGGGGACATAGTTTTGTTTTTGACCTTGTTCGAACGACAGGCAAAGAGGGTTGGCATCGAGAAAAGACACTGGGTGTCAGCTCTTTTGGCTCTTATGCCAAGTGAAATTAATCAATTAATGGCTCGTGAAGCAGAAGAAAAATTTGACGACTATGATTATATTAAAGGTCTATTGCTGAAACGCTTCAAACTTAGTGCTGAAATTTTTCGGCAGAAGTTTGTAAAACACCAGCGGAATCCAGCTCAATCTTGGCGTGATTTTGTTTTCGAAATAACCAGCTATTTTGAAGAGTGGCTTGGAGGTATTGGTGTAAATGATTTTGAAGGGTTGAAGAATCTCATGATTACAGATCAGTTGAAACGACGTGTCCCTGGTGACGTAAGAGAACAGTTTGTTGACAACTGGGTTAAATCAATTGTTCCAGGAGACTTAGCTGATAAGCTAGACGAATACGAAAGCGTGAGGGCTAATGTAAGGGGAGCCCACTCGAATGATGCGAGGTACAGGCCGACAAATAATAAGTTTGTCTCGGATAATAAGGGCGCTAATCTGCAGCCAAAAGATGCACCATTTTTTAGGAAAACTAAATTGCCGGTAGAGTCAAACACGGGAACAAGTAGAGGGTTTAAGCCTAAGTGTTTTATTTGCGAGAATGTAGGACATTTGGCTCGGGAATGCCCGAAAAATACAAGAAAGACACCACCTCGCAATGCCAGAAGTAACACAATTACTGCTAAGGGAACTGAACTAGAATCTACTAAGGAAGTGGTAACTGCTAGAGTCTCAATACCAGTCTCCGTTCCCATCAACACAAGGAATGGAATTGATGATCTTCAATTTGTTGATATCAAATGTGGACAAACGTCCATAAAAGCAGTAATCGATACAGGAGCACAAATATCAGTCTTACGCGAAGACTTGATCGGTAAGGATTGTGGAGAAGGTGAGGGAACTATCCAAATCATTTCGGCATTTGGTGAAAAGGAAATAGCTGCTCTTAAACTATTTAACCTAAAAATAGACGACGGAAAGCATGGCTCGGTGCCAATCATGTGCGCTGTGTCTAAGAAACTCGTCAACGACATGTTGATTAGCGCCACCGCTTATGAGATTCTTTTAGAAAATGTTCAGTTATTTGATTTTGAAAATCAGAGAGATTTTGAATGCACCAAGGGTAAAGATATACAATTGGAAAGTGAGGAAGAACTATCTACTTTAGCCTTAGGGCAAGAGACCGAGACATCGGAAACAAATTTGGCGAAATCTTCTTTTGTTAAACTTCAAAGAATGGACGAGTCATTGGGACCAGTCTGGAGCCAGGCTAAGAACAAACAAAATGCGTACGAAATTGATGATGGAGTTTTAATACACACTGAGTCAATATGCGGTGAAGATGTAAAGCAAGTTGTCCTTCCCACCTGCAAAAGAGAAGAAGTTATGAAAGTGGCCCACGAAATACCTTTAGCTGGACATTTAGGCGAGAGTAAAACTAAACAGCGCATCAAATATTCCTTCTTCTGGCCTAAACTCAAACAAGATGTAAGGTCATTTTGTCAAAGCTGCAAGACCTGTCAGCTTAGAAGAGGGCTCACTTACCGGGATAGAATTCCCATAACACCCATAGTTCGACCGGAAAACCCATTTGAAGTATGGAGTGTCGACTGTATTGGCCCTTTGGAGCCATCCTCTCGCAGAGGTCATAAGTTTATTATCTGTGCAGTTGATATTTGCACTAGATGGGCAGAGGCCATACCGGTTAGGAATATCAAGGCAAAAACAACATGTGAAGTTTTAATGAAGATATTCACCCAAACTGGGTTCCCAAAAGTTATTTGCACTGATCAGGGAACAAATTTCACTGCTGAATTGACTGAAGCCTTCGAGGACGTTTTGGGAATAGCTCCAAGATTCGCTACTCCAGGACATCCGGAGAGCATGGGGGCTGTAGAGCGTTGGAACCGGACTCTAAAAGAAATGCTGAATAAAAATATTCAGGAAAACGGAAATAATTGGGATTCTCACCTTCCGTACCTCATGTTTGCGTATCGGGAAGTGCCACATAGCACAACAGGCGTCTCGCCATACCAACTTGTTTACGGTCGGCTACCAAACGGCCCATTGAAACTATTGAAGGAGGTTTGGACAGGTGACAAGGAAATTCCTACTGGTAGCTCAAAGTCCGTTGAGGAATATTTGAGAGACTTAACTGGAAAATTGAAACAGGCTCATAACCTGGCAAGAGGAAACTCTGAAAAAGCACAAGCCGAATATGCAAGTAGATACAACCTTAGGTCTAGAGAAAAACGTTTGGCAATTGGTGACCAGGTTTTGGTACTTATCCCATCGTCATCTCACAAGCTTTTAAAAAAATGGATGGGTCCTGCATCTATCATAGAACTACCAAGACCACATACAGCGAGAGTAAAAATGGACGATGGAAGTGAAAAAGAACTCCACTTCAATAAATTACGACCGTACATAGCTAGAATTGAGCAAATAGGTCTTATATTTGACCAAGACGATGAATTTGGTGAACTTCATTATGCCCCTACTGATACAGTAGAATTGGACGTCAATGACATTTACAACCATGTAATGGACAGCTCTTCTGGTCTAGAAAATTCTCAAAAACATCAGCTTGCGGACCTCCTCTCTAAATTCTCAGACGTATTTAGCTCTGTTCCAGGCTCTGCTAAGGTAAAAGGACATTCAGTGAGTTTAATGCCCGATTACGTTCCAAAGAAACTGAAACCTTATCGCATACCGATAGCCCTTCAAGAAGAAGTAAATAAACAAATTAACGAGTTACTTCAATTAGGACTGATTGAGCCTAGTGAAAGTGAATGGGCTCACCCTATCGTATGCGTCTCTAAAAAGGACGGAAGCGTAAGACTCTGTGTAGATTATAGACTTTTAAATAATGTCACAATTACTGATGCATATCCAATGCAGAACGCAAGAGACCTTCTTTTTGAAATTGGCCAAGCCAGATTCATAAGTGTACTAGACTTGACGAAAGGTTATTGGCAGATCCCAATGAAGGATGAGGCCAAGCCTTTGACAGCATTTGTGACTCATTCAGGGCATTATCAATGGAAGGTTATGCCTTTCGGCATGAAAAATGCTGGAAGCACCTTTCAGAAGTCCATGGACAATGCTCTGTTCTTGCATCGGAAATACTGCCGCTCATACATCGATGATGTTGCTATCTATTCGACAACTTGGGAAGAACACCTCGATCACATCACCCAGGTGTTTAAGTCTTTGCAAAAAATAGGGCTAAAGGTGAACCTGAAAAAGTGTGCCTTCGGCAGAAAATCCGTCAAGTTCTTAGGTCACATAGTTGGTTCAGGAAAACATTCTCCTGATCCTGAAAAAGTAGAAACGATTCGGAGACTGAGTCGACCTACCACAAAAAGTGAAGTCAGAAGTTTCTTGGGTCTCACGAGTTATTATCGAGATTATATCCCGAACTTCGCACAGTTAGTATTGCCCTTAACTAACTTGACTAAAAAGAACATTCCGAAGGACATTCCTTGGGAGTCGTCAGCTGAAGATTCTTTCATGAAACTTAAGGAGGAACTTGTAAAAATGCCTTCTCTGCATACACCAGATTTGTCTCGCCCTTTCTACTATTCACAGATGCTTCTGCTACTGCCATTGGCGCTTGTTTAGCTCAACACAATGACCATATGGAGGAAATGCCAATTGCTTTCTTTAGCAAAAAACTGACTTTGGCCCAAATGAAGTGGTCCACGATCGAGCGTGAAGCATTCAGCGTGTTAGAGGCGCTTCGTAAATTTGACACTTGGATCTTTGGGTCACAAATCCAGGTCATTTCAGATCATGACCCTTTGACATATCTTACCAATAGTGCTCCTCACAGTGCCAAATTGACCAGATGGGCATTGGCCTTACAAAGGTACAATGTTAAAGTTTCCTATAGAAGGGGTAGTGCTCACGGCAATGCAGATGCACTTTCCAGACTTAGAATTTCTGAGTAGGGTTTTGTTTGCTTCATTTTTATGTATATTCACTAAAGGTTCTTTTTAGAAGTATAGTAAAAAAAAAAATTAATTAATATGCAAGTAGAGTATTCGTTCTATGTATTATTCTCTTGGGTTTTTTTTTTTTTTGAAATTTCTATTTCTATTATGTAGTTTTCTATAATGTATGTATATTTATGTGTCTCCGAGGAGTTATATTATCTGGGGCTCTGCGCGCATAACCAATTTTCAATTATTTCTCTCTGAATTGTGTCCATGTATTTTTTGTGTGTGTGTGTGTGTTTTTTTTGTCTATTTTCAGGCGCATCGTCTTCAGACGGATGCTTTTCGATTGGGGGAAGGAGTAAGAATCCCTTAACTCATTTCAGATCGGTCGTTAAATAATCCCTTCGGAATTTGAAGAAGGATTTTGTGAGCTGCGCAAACGAGTTGCGCGGAGGATCAGAACTCTGTTAGTTTGGTTAAGTGTCGTGCCGGTTGGTGATGTCGCGTGCCGTTTTGTGATGTCGGGTGTATATGTTTAAATAATTGTTAAATTAAAGATCAATTTGGCCACATAACTAATGTGTGTTTATTGAAGAGGATGAAAGAACTTTATTATAGTTATAAATATAGTTTACACATATAAATATAACTTCAGATTTCATACACAACGAGCCCTGACACTTTGACAATTGAGCGTAAGAATCGCAAGTTTATTCTAGATGAAGTCTAATATAATAAGACTTGCTGGTATGTGAGAAGTGAATTTAGATTAAAGTAAACGAATCCGAGTTTTTGAATTCCAATCTTTTCAAATGCTAAATTTAACAATATAAAACAAAGAGCTGGTGTCTTGATTGCTACTAAAGTTGGACCCCGATATGAGGGCAGCGAAGAGACACCATCAAGCGCACGTTAAAAAATTTGAAATATTAAAGAAAATCAATAATACCCGTTTACTTAATTAGTTTTTTTTTAATCGAGAACTCTTTTTTAATCACAATAAAAATTTTATATTGACAGCGACAGGAATTAACCACAAAGTATGAAAAGGATTCGCACTAATTCCATATTACTTACTAGTATTTTTTTAAGAATGATGAAACTTTGTCAGACGCTTAACAAGAAATATAATTATTAAAATATACAGTTTACACATATATAAATATATCCTCAGATTTCACACACAACGAGCCCTGAGACTTTGACAATTGAGTGTAAGAATTGCAAGCTTATCCTGAATGATGTCTAACAAGACTTGCTGGTATGAGCGAAGTGGATTTAAAGTCATGAAAACGAAATCGTGTTTTTGAATTCGAATCTTTGAAATGCTACATTTAATGATATAAAAAAAGCTGCCGGCTTGATGGTTACTAGAGTTGAACCTCGAATCGAGGCTAGCGAAGAGACACCACCAAGCGCGCTGATTGGTCAAATCAAATAGCGCTCTCTTCACCGGCTTGATGGCTAGTAGAGTTGGACCCGAGCGAGGGTAGCGAAGAGACATCACCAAGCGCGCTTATTGGTCAAATCAAACAGCACGCGCTTCTCCGACTTCCTGTTACGCATTTCCGTCCTTTTTCACGAAATCACTCCAACAAATATCCAGCAACCGAGAGTAAAGATGTTACACATCATAAAATAGGCTCGTGATGTGGAAAAAAATAATTTATGTACTAAATGCTAAATATTTTTTATTTTTATAAAGCAATACGTTTAGAAGTGATAATACGAATTAACATTATAGCAATACGTTTAAAAGGTGAGAATACGATTGACACTTAATATTACCATGTTTTTATTAACTCGCTTTCTTTGTCTGTCCGGGTGGAATTTTGTAATTGATTTTAAACGGTGTGACTTTCCGATGAGCTAGAGACTTGAAATTTGGACCATTTCTCAGAAGTGGATGGCAATGCATGAAAATATGAAAGAAGAAAAAAAAAAAAGAAAAGGAGGAATTTTTTAATACTTTTTAGTCCGTTATAAAAACATGTGATACATTGCATTTTTTTTAATTCGAACTTTTTTTCTTCTTACCACACATTTTATTTGTTTGACCTGTTCTTTTGAGACGGAATCTAATATAACGGTACGGGACTCACCCGAGGCCCCGTAAACAGAGAGAATAAATACACTTCAGACCCTTTAATTAAAATCCATTGAAGAGCAAGACTTATTCCAGCAGCCACGTAATTCTGGCTCCAAATATCAAACTCAAGGATAAATTCAAAAATGAAAAAATGTCAGTTTAAAAAACTGAAAAAACACGCTTTTATTGTAGATTGAACTAAAAAATGAAAAATAAATTATAATTTTAAAAAAACTAAAGAACACGCTTTTAAATGAATCGAACTAAAAAGTAAAAAAATAATTCTTATATTAAGAGAAAATTAATGTCATTGGGGTAAAAGCGTGGGGTGCAATTTCGGAATTGAAAGAAGTTAGAAACTATAACAATTGATATATTTATAGAACACCCCACGCTTTTACCCCAATGACATTAATTTTCTCTTCATCATTTTATTCTTATATTAAGAATTATTTTTTTACTTTTTACTTCGATTCATTATAAAAGCGTGTTCTTCAGTTTTTTAAAATAAAAATTTATTAAAATTTTTTTACAGAAATGATTAGAGAACTTGGGACAATCTTAAAGTAAGAGAATGTGTAGAGGAGTATTTATTAAGTCTATTTATTGTTGTCAGATATTTCATTTATTTAAAGGTTAATTTTTTAATAATGGAATTTAAATAATGGAATGCAATTTAAATATAATCATTTATGTAAATAAACTTTCATGCAAACTCTTGATGATCTCACCAATTTGATGATACTCGTCCCAAAAAAACATATTACAAAATGTGGTGCGTAGTACTCTAACTTTGTAATTTTGAACAAGGGTCAAGTAACGAGGATGAAACTTGATTTGGAACCCACTCTCCATACTTCCCCACCACGTCAACGTGAGGACTTCTGCCTCAATAGAATAACGTACATCAGCTTCTCTACTCGAATGGTCTATAGTAGCAACAATACTCAAACTCATGACTCGACTGAAACGAGCTCGTTATCATGACCGAACTCGTCATGACTAACTACCGTGACCACATCATATTCTGAAGAAGTAATAACAACTATCCCTCTCAAAAACTTGATCCTTTGACATGATTTTTTTAGAATCTAGGACAGTGCTTCTCAAACTTTGAAGTGGCCGCGGTAGCCGAGTGGTCTAGGTATCGGATCATGGCTAGCGTGTCATGAGTTCGATCCCAGTACCACTAAAGACCCGCCGTGTAGGGGAGCGATGCACGTTAAATCTGTCAAGAGCTCAAACGTCCTCCCGTTTGTGTGGTGTGGTAGTTAGGAGAAAAGGGTGCCAGCTCAGGTGTCGTGCGCGTCACTTGACCATGGTTCAAAATTACGCGGACCGTCCCCAAAAGCCCTCGTGTTGCTAAGACAGTGCGACGTTAATATTCACTCACTCAAACTTTGAATGCTTGTGACCGGATATTCAATCATAATTTTCATCGCGCCCCCCTCCATACAATAACAATTTATTGTATTCGATAACACGATACTTAGACGCTAAAGCTACAATACGACTTTAACTTCTTAAGTGCCACTGGAGATAATAAACGTCTAGCTCAGCCAATACGTAAATTACCTCGGACGTATATATACGTCTGTCTGAAAATACGGTCTTTTCTGTTCACTGCTATCCATAAAATTATTCCGAGGGCTTTGGTATGCAATAAAATGACCTTGAGACCCACTCACAGTGTGCGTGTGTTTGCGAAAGAGATTTTATTATTTCAGAGGATTTGCTTGTTTGTTGTTCAGTTATTTTATGTATTAATTAATTTTAATTTAATTCATTAACATGTGTTTCTTAAGTTTTAAACGCTATACTTCACTACAGTTAGAAATTTAATTCCTTTAAAGTAACTATAGTAATATCAGCTGAAAAAGACATTCAGTTGATAAATTTGCAAACATTCAATTTTTCATAAGCAGGGGTCTCTCCGAAGCCGAAAAACATGACAAGGTGTCTATGAACCAAAA
>BMAO01026276.1:0-19426 GCA_019973975.1 Trichonephila clavata | reverse complement strand
GCTAGATGTGTAGGAGGAACTAAATAATCTACAGACATAATGACAATCTAATTTGATTTATTAATTCTTATTACTGATTATGAACAAGCACAACACAATTCTAATTAAGGTATATAACAATGGTAGAGTGCAGAGGTGAGATATACAAATGCGGGGATAATATTACAGAACTTCAACTGAATCTAAGATAGCTTAAATACGCTTATTTACAACTACGCCGCACACTATTAATCAGCTTTTACTTAATCAATCTTACGATACCTGATTCCTTAATGCTTCGGTTCCTTCACGGAGAACTACAAGCACTATCTTTAGCTGGATTAAATGACGATGGCTCAAAGCTCCGTAATATTTAATTTCACTGCTTTTCAATCTTCACTAACCATTTATCCTTGCACACATCAAACGTATCACTTTGTCTTAACTTGTCAACAACTACGTGTCAACAGCTCACTTTCTTCACTTAACTTAACTTGACCTCTTACTTCACTCTCTTCCAACTCGCGAAAACCAAATTTATATAATATTCCTCATTTACATAAATCACGTTTGGTCTCTCGATGAAGGTTGGTTGAAATAAATATTTTGTTTTAAAGGGAAAAGAAGTAATTAGTAGAAACGCGTATAGATCCGTCACAACTATAATAATAATATACTATCCTAAGTATAACTAGACAGTATAGTAAGAAATATTAACCACAATAGTATAATATAGAGGCCTTAAAAACAAAGAATGCAGATTTAAACAATGCTCGGGCCAGTAATTTGTCTGTACTAATGGATTATACAGAAAGGAGGTATTATAAATGTGTCATTATTAGAAGATAAAACACACTAATTAAATAAAATTATTTCAAGAAAATTTAATAAAAACTACTTACTTGGTATAGAAATAAATAAAAAAATATTTTGTCTGAAATACTATTAAAATAAAAAACACGCACACACACACATACGCACACACACGCACAAACACACGCATACACGCATATATATATATGTGTGTTAGGGTGGGTGTGGGTGCGTATAAAGAGCACACATTATTCCTTAGCATTTTCTAGGTGAATATACTAATGTGTTTTCCATTAAATTATATAAGAGTGAAAAATAAATATTCTATAAATAAATGAGTAAAAAGAGCGATAAAAAAGTTGAAAATAGAAAAGATGAATAATCTAAAGAGACTGGGAAGAAAAGAAACAAATTTACAAAAACGTGCTTAAAACTGTTGTGTCTACTGTAGTAAGAATTAAAATTTAGTTTTCTAATAAAAATAAATATTTAAAATCAAGAATAAAATATCGAATAATTGGTAATATTACAAAAAGTGGAACTCGTAGAAATTTAATAAAAATAAATCACTGGTAACTGTAAGTTATTTCCATTTTGATAAGTTAATTTTTGTAATATTTGTGATATGTTCAGTGCAGACTTATTTTTAGTTTGAATTACTCCTTACGTTGATTCCACTAAATTTAGACTCGTATAAAATTTTATAAAATATATGTGTACATTTAAAAGAGAAATAAATGAGTGGTTATACGTGATTCTTATAAATTAAAGAAACAGTTTTTGATTGAGAAATTTGAAAGTTGTTTTAAATGTAAATTTTTCTCGTTTAAAAAATGTTTGTCTTGGCAGAACCTATTTTGTGAAAGTATGTATTCTTTATAGACGTTTATAGAACTAATTGAGTGTTTTTCAGTCGTCTAGATTATTTCGAAACTATAATTACTTATTTGTGTTTAACATGTACATTCGAAAGATTTCCTTACGTTTATGAGTTACGTAATATTTTTTATAAGAATTGATTGATATTCATTCTCTAGAAATAACTAACACAAATGCCTAATGTAATATAATATATATTATTACATTGTGTGTAGTTTAAGGAAATATTAGACTGCAAATTCTAGATTTAAAAGTATTGAATTAAATTTATATATTTGTGGGAAAAATTGTTTGATAACTTTGAATTATAAAAATATGTTTTGAAAGTAAGAATATTTTATTGGAATATTTATGAATATTTTGAGAACATATATATATATAACATTCTTTTTCAATTTAATCTTATTTGATGATATAAGGCTTAAGTTTGTTTGGCACTCAATACTTTCACAACAGAAGTTTTCTGAGTATTTTAATTCTAACTTTTAATTATGATTGAATATATGTTTTAGTATCCTATCAAAAGTATCCCAAAATTCATAAATTAAAAAAAAACCAGCATATTTCTTTTGTTTGTGATAGAATCATATCTGAAAGATAGAGGAAAAAATTATATAATTTTAGGCTTAAAGTCTAAAACTGCAATGAATAAGAAAATAAATATCTTATAATAATCAGCTGCATCATAATGATAGAAAAAATTTCAATTAAGATTTTTTTAACAATGTAAAGTTTGAAAATTTTCGAGATATTCAATGCAACACCGGTTGTAGACATGCAATATACATAAAGTCTGTTTGAAAATTTTATTTTATAAGCAGATAAAGAATTAGCTGACGAAAAAAAAATAATGAAGTATAATGTATTTAAATAAGAATATGCACTGCCAATCCGAGCTTTATTAAATGCTTTTTGGTTTTCTGCTTAAAAAACTCCCTTCTATCGTATAATAAATTACTTCAGAATTAGGATACTATTTTAAAAGCTTTTGAAAATTGTGTAATATTCTTCATCTCTCTTACACAAGCCAGCAGCTCATTGCTTGTAAATTTAATTAGTCGTAATAAAGAATTTCTTTTCAGTCAAGAATACTTAAATATACGAAGAGAGCACTTCAAGGATTCTGTAAGTCCGTTTCAACAATTTGTAGGATTTACTAGAAATAAAGATGCAGCATCTTTTGAATTTTAAATCTCACATCAAAGTTGTTCTCAAATAAGCGGTAAGATGTTTGAAATTTACTACACTTGCTTATGAATAATCCATCAAGAGAAGGAAAACACAATGAAAAGAGTTTCAAAGGAAACATATTTACTCTAAAATTAATCTTGAAGATGATAGTTCTCTTGAAACACAAGCATTTTCAATAATTCAGAGCTTAACATTTGAATTTCTATTTAAAGAATGGTTTTTAAATTATTCAATTAGTTCTCGATGAAAGTTATATTTAAGCAAAATGTCAAATATTGATATTTATAAAGAAAAATAATTTTTGTTGACGCGCTGGAACGTCTGGGATTTCGATTACCCATAAACGTCCCACGGTATAAAATATATAAAATAATTTTAGTAAAACTAAATAATTAAAAATACTTTTCAGTAGGGTTAATTTTTAAGACTTTTTAATATTAGTTCATGTAATTATCATATTTTAGGACCATGTATGTCATAAAAATGAAACGTTGTCATTATGTTTCCATACTGCACCACTGCTTTGTCGCAAAATATTTTGAGTCGCTAATCTGCCAGGAATATTACTATAATGCAGAATTAATCATTAACGACATATGTATCAGGAGTTTTTGGAATATTATTAATTTCATCTGCACTTTCTTGAGATTTTTCTAAATCTCATGTCTCTATCGGAAACTAAATTAGAGCAAGAGACAGCTAACCACCACTCAATTCATTTTCAGAAAGCTTTCGTAACAAATTAGCAGTTTCTTCAGGGCGTAGACCTTTTCTACGAGACATCGTTTCAGGATGTCTGCGCTGCACAAGGTTCGAACATCGAATGACTTTTTTTATGAGCAGATAAGCAAATGCTATGTAACGAAACACTTCGGCAGAATGATTTTAGTAGAGCGGACTTATTTTCGCTGTGAACCCAATAACACTACATTCAAGGTCAAAACTGAGTGAACTATCTATTGCTGAACAACAACTATTTATGATGATAAATTATTCCTTTGGTGTCGAAACGACACCAGCGGACGTTCCAGGTATATTTAGTTGTAAAATCATCCCAATTAACATAGAACCACAAAACTTTTTTTTTGTAGTCACCATGGAAAATGATTTAAAGGCACGAAATTTTTTTAATTCCCTGCCAAAATGCGGTAAAAAAGAACAAACTAAACCCTCTCCAGTGGCCAGTTGACACCGATGGACGTTCGAGTGTTAATATTAATAGTGTGAAAAAGTTATTATTCATTTGCATAATTCTGAATTTAATGTGTTGTTCTCTAATAGCAAACAAAATATTGGAAAAGATATATTTACAAATTATTTCCTAAACAATTAAAAGCTTGAAATTCTATTTGGAAGACAGTGTTTTATAGCATTAGAATTAAGTAAGTATCAATCCAGAAAGTATTTTATAACATCAGAATATATTGACGAATTGACATTCATATTATTCATTTTTGATTGACGTATATGTATGTGATGTGAAATTCAACATGTTATTACACAAAATATTTTAAATAGCTTCATTGTAATTTCAAAATGATATATAAAAATGTTAGAGATTTTGCACTTCCAAAGTAGATAAAGTACTACGTTCCAGTAATGCTAAAAGTGTGTGATTTTTTTCAAAAAGATCGATAATAAAGAGAACACGGAATAAATAAGTAAACAGTAATTAAGAAACAGTTTTTGTAATAATTTGTTATTAGCTTATAAATATAATTGTAATTATGCATAATTTATTATAAGTTTCAGAGCTAGAAAAGGTTTGATTCAATAAGCAGCCATTTATTTTTCTATGAGATGCGTATCAATCTTAATATTCAAAAATAAAATTCATTATTAATTAAAAATTGTGTTAAAAGAAATACGTTCAATTTAAAAAATAACTATATACTAGCTATTTAATGCCATTAAGTCATAATTATGGGAAGTTTTAAGCTTCAATTTCATTAAAAAAACCTTTGTAAAATCTAAGATTGCATAATTATTTTTTTCTACAACTTAGGCTCAAGATTTATTTTCATAATGTTCATATCTAAATGAGGTTTTTCCACATATTTGTTTATTGTTTTAAAGCATGTTTTTTTTTAACTTTTTGAATAATAAATCATTACAGCAAGTTTTCTCATTTGTATATTCGCACAACACTGCACCTCATTTGTCTCTTTTCAAAAAGGGATGCTAATTTTAAAACTACTTATGTTTTAACATTTTGTTGAAATGAATTAATATAATTTTGTAAGAGTGAAGACATTCTTTTCACTTATAAATCATCACAATATAACTTAGAAAATCAGTTTATATAGAATTTCCACTTGCAAGGTTAGGTGAAATATCACTTTTAATACAGAAGAATGAATGTGTTTGAAAAAGTATAAAATAACTGACAAATAAACAAAGATGAACTAATGAAGAAATATACACTGCAATTAAAAACTGAAATTGCAGCATATTAAAACTGAAGTAATTAAAGTTCCAAATTATGGCGAAAAATTCTTATATCGTACGACTGAATTATTAAAATACAATTGTCCTCAATATTATAATGTTAAAATTAAAAACAATTAAATTTGTTTAACACATTAATGTAAGTAAATAATAAAAGATAGTGAAAAGGAATTTTTGAAATTGCAGATGAATCATCTTTAGTATTTGATTTAAATTATAAAATTTTTTATTTCAAAATCAAATGCTATTTCAATTTAGTCACGAGAGCTTCAAATATAATAAATTATAATGGTACTTAATTATAACGATATCTTTTATCTCAAGGATTCTATTTTCAAAGTCTCCCATGGCTTAATGATACCGTACATTACATGACGCCGAGTTTGCTCAATTCATAATTAAATTATATTGATGTAATCTTCAGAGCTCTGCTAAAGTTGTATTGTTATTACAAAAGTAAATTAGGGTTAGAGGAATGTCATATGCGTAAACATCATCTTACAAATGACCTATTTCAGTAGATAAAAGCTGTTTAGAAAGACTCTTGTTTCGAAACAATATTTTAATTTAAAAGTTTACTCGGGGAACTTGAAGAAAAAAATAAAAAACGCATCCTCTAATGCCATATTTTGAGATTTTAACTATTGAATTTCATCATTTGTATTTTAAATAATTTTATGGCATTATTACTATTTTACTACGTGTCTACATCTAAGAGGTTAATATTTAGGTAACAGATGGGATTTAGAGTGTACTTAAATACATAAAAACTTCTTAAGTTTTATATAGTTTAAAAATACCGTTAGTGAAATTTTCTCACGTTTCACCCCTTAAAAGTTTCATTTAATTTTGTAGATTAGCATCTCCAATCCTCAAATTTATTTTAACCTTGCATCATGATCAGAACACTATATATATATATATATATATTATATATACTCATGTCCATAAATTAAGGATAACTAATACAGAGTCAAGCAGAAATCGAACTCTAAAATAAATATATAACTCCTAAAATGACTATAGTCATCTTCAAGAATCATATGCAAATTGCAGGAAGCCACCTGTGGCCACGGTAGCCAAGTGGTCTAGGCATCGGATCTTGGCTAGCGTGTCATGAGTTCGATCCCAGTACAACGGAAGATCCGCCGTGTAGGAGAGCGATGCACGTTAAATATATCTAGAGCTCAACGACCTCCCTTGGTGTGGTGTGGTAGTTAGGAGAGGGGTGCCAGCTCAGGTGTAGTCGACGTTGCTTGACCATGGTTCAAAATTACGCGGACCGTCCCCAAAAGCCCTCGTGTAGCTGAACAGTGGGACGTTAACATTCACTCACTCGCAGGAAGCCACCAGATGACACCGACAGTACGTCACAATGACTAGAGTGTAAGAAGGGGATATATAAGAAAATCAGGCAAAGAAGTGAAATTGTTTGTAAGCGCTTCATAAGTATTTCAGTGCAATAATCGCATAGTTATGACACAAACGGGGCATTTTGACGATTCCTTAAGTGCTGGAATTATCAGCCGTTTGGAATATAAGGGTACCCTGCTGGAAGTATCCGATAAACTTGGAATCGCCCAGAGTGTCATCTCCAGGCTTTGGCAACGATTCGAAGATGATGGTAATGTGAGTAGATGTTACAGCAAAGGTCTCCCCCGAGTTACAACGCCGAATGAGGACCGGTATTTGGCAGTTACTGCCAAAAGAAACAGACGGAGAACAGCATCAGACCTATCTCGTCAGCGCTCTTCAGCTACCGGTACGACAGTTTCAAGGCAGACCCTGTATAGACGCTTAGGGCATATTGGTCTATATGCTCGTAGGCCTCTCACATGTGTTCCCTTCCTGCAACTCACTGTCACAGCGTTTGGCAAGGAATAGAGAGGATGCATTGTGGACACCCCAACAGTGGTCTTGTGTGATGTTTTCCAGCGAGTCCAGGTTTAACTTGCACTCTGATTCTCACCGAACTTTAGTATAGAGCACGTAGGTATCCGTTACCCCCAAGAGAACATCATTGAACGACACCATTTCGAATTGCTCTTTTTTGTTTGTGGGGTGGGGTGGGGAGTCCATAAGTGACCTGCATGTTCAAATTGGAACCACGACAGGTCAAATCTTTCGGGACGTCTTTCGGGAACAACATGAACGTTTGCTTCGGGGCACCATGGGCTCAGATTTTGTGTTTATGGAGGACAACACCCATCTTCACCATGCAAACATCGTAAATGAATACCTGCAATCGGAGTATAACCCCCGTATGCACTGGCCAGCCTTCTTACCGGAATTGAATCCAGTAGAGCATGTGTTGGAAATGCTTGGCCGACGAGTCACAGCCCGTCAACAACCTCTTACATGTGTACCGGAACTTTGGAGAGCTTTGCTTGATGAATGGTTATGAATTCCTCAAGATCAGACCGCAAATTCGATACTCAGCATGCCTAGGTGGTGTGCAGATTGTATTGCATCGCCTGGGAGACATACTGTATATTAACCATCTTAGCAAGCATGTAATAATGGGTTTTGTAAATATTTTTTTAAATTTGCTTCAAGGAGCAATACTCAAATTTTTATTAATGATATCAAACATATAGCATCTTTTTTTGCTGTTTACCTTTTGTTTAATAAAAATGCTTTGCAAATAAGTCACATTTGCTTGGCTTCTTATGCATTCTTTGCCTGAACTTGCATTTTTCTTAATTTATGAACATGAGTGTATCTTAAATGTACCAATCTACAACTACCATATTTATTCAAATATATGACGCATTTTTTCCCCCAATGTGAGTACTACTATAATTCGGGGGTGGATTAGAATAAAAGAAGGAAAACTTCTTTAGATAGGGAAATCAGACATGATACTTAGATAATAACAGTAATTGCAGGTTCGGATATAAATTTAAAAGCTTTTAACAGCTGTAAAATAAATTATTCTAAACTTCTTACTTTTTTAGTTTTTCACACAAACGTGTTTAGAATTGGAGGGGCGACTTCGAATCGATGTTGGCTTACGCTCGAATAAATACGGTATACTTCCCAGAGTCATATATTGGAATAAATTATAATTGGTGTATCAAACGTTTCCCTTATCTTTAAGGAATTTCTATGATATAAATGATTCATATAACTGGGTTTGTTAAACTTTATGTACAAGGATAAAGTTTGTCTATATATATATATATATTCGTATGACTTATATAACTTATCTAGTGACTCCAAAGTTGCGTGTGCTTCCGAAGAATATTCTACAAACTAAGTGATGAATAAATACAATTTATTTGCTGAAAATAAAGAAAATGTAGCTGTTCATATGTAATTAAGTAAATGTGTTCGTATGTTTTAAAATGATTTCTTAAATTTTAAGCAAAAAACTGCTGTGCATTTGAAATTTAAATATTAAATCTATGAAAATAAATGCTGACACTTATCTTAATGTTATGAGTAAAGCGACGTTTTTATTATGTCACACTAACTATAAATATGCTCCGAAATTTTAAATTTACTTATGTACAATATGCTTGCCGAAAGGGAAATCCACAAGCAAATCAAATGTAACAACTTATTAAATTTAAATTCAATCCTTCCTCTTATGTTTAGGATATGAATGTAATTAAATAGATAAATTTTGGTTTAAAATTAATTGAAAAGATAAACTAAGGTAGAAATTTGTATTCCTTGGTAAATTCTTAATTGCTTTCACAATTCGTAATTTTAAGGAAGCTTTTTGATAATTGCGATGAAGGTTGGCAGCAAATTTAATAAAGCTATAATGATTTTGACGGGAAATTATCGAATATTTCTTCGAATTTAGAAGATAATTCGATAATATTTTTATCGGAAAACAATTATCGAGTTTTCCTTCTTTTCTACAAATGCCATGTTGGAAAGTGTGTGGTGTGTGATAAAAATGATAGATGTCAGACTATTTTATAATTATACTTTATTTGCTGAAATATTAACTTCAGTGATAAATTATTTTTATTGTATTTACAGTATATGTATTTTTTTTTATTTTTTACCACATGAAATCATTTCTGTGTTTCATTTATTTTAATTCTCTTAAATTATACTTGCACTCTATTTTATCATCTTATAAATATGTTTCATTAATAAAACATATATAATGCATAATGTAAATAGTAATAAAAGAGAAATATCAAGAAGAGGCCTTTTAATACATCTCTAATCATTTTTATTAAGAATGTATTATTTTTAAAAAGCAAAGATGATGTTATAATATTTATGAGGTAATGATATCTCCAAATGTATTATATTCTTTTGAGTTTCGAAATTTTCTTATGGTTGTCTTAGTTACATGAGTAAAGAGTGGCAATTAAGGCTACTTTAGAATATTTCTGCATATTTTAACTTTTATGACATGCATATCTATGATTGTAGTGCTTTTTCTGAAAATTTTATAATTTAAAAAAACACCGAGTATTTTCGTGTATTATCCGATGAATTTGAAACTTTTTCTTAATGTTCAATTCAGAGGGTTGGTTTGTGCACATATGTGCTAATCTCGGAAAAGATGAAGACATTTATTATTATTATTACATTTCTGCTAGCTGTACGCAATCGGATTCTACGTATGACACACAGAAAGTATGAAAAGACGAGCACAGTATAAAGTAGAGAGGGAATTGAGTTTGTTCAAAATTTCAAACCCCTATCTATGCGGAAAATATGTTCTCGGAGTGAGGTAGATTGGAGAGAGGGATCCAGCTCGCGTGTTTTGCCCTGTCACTTGACCGAGGTTAAACGTCTGTAACTGAATGCCTTTGTAATTGCTTTATGGTACTGCACCGATCTCCACCAATGACCAATTTCCTTTAAAGGAACTAATAATGTCTCAGCGGTCACGTATGTTTCACGTGGGAAATTACCAAGACTGGACAATCCGACGCTTATGTTCAAAGCTATTGAGCTCCTTTTATCCAGCCGACAGAAAGGTGACCGGCACAGTTCTCAGTCCTATCTCCGGATTCATAGCCCAACAAACGAGGGGTGAGAAGGACCAAGGACCATATAGTTATCCCAGTTACGTATCAGCAAAAGAGATCCTGCGTCACCTAAGGTTTGGAAAGGCATTAAGTATTCCATCTTTAAAGAGACATAAAAAGGGGAAATCCAGTTGCTTCAGGGACACTTTAACATTCTACGACGCTCCATGACAGACTCTCCAAGAGACACCCAGAATTTCAGTCTCAACATGTCAGACTAGACAGGTCTTCAGTCAGACACCCGGACCGGACCTCAGTCTGATTTCCAAATTAACTTCTCACCATTATAGTGACTTATTAAGGCTCTAGATAACGAGCATGACAATTTCCTCCAACAGCAGTCTTCACATAAGTAATCCTGCATTAGAACACTTCATCAGTGGTGCGCATAACAGTACATAGTCTCCCTTAATTGATTATATGAGATTACTTTGAGATTACTATGAGATTACTATTACATATGAGATTACTTTGTAAAAACAAAAGCTGCATCGATGGTCTGATGCACTTTAAATCTGTCGAGTCTCAATGTTCACTCTTTGACATGGTGTGTTGATTGAAGAGGGTAGTTTGCCATTTCAGATCTCATCCTCGCCACTTGATAGATGTTCAAATTACGAAATCATCCACCAATAGTCTACAAATTACTCTATAGCGTGATGTTCAAATTACTCTCATTCACTCATTTTTTCGATAAAAGTAGCTTATTTAAATAGATTTCCTACTTTTTTTAAAAACGTTATCCTCCTACAGTGATGCAATTATTGGAATTTACTAAACGGAATATATATATTCATCATATCAAGCATAGTATTGATGCTTGCTAAATTTACTTTTTATGCGACATTAGAAATTTCGCATATCTCGATTGAATATCACAACTCAAAATATCAATAACTAAGATTTGGAGAAAAAAAATACTATTGTAAAAATGAAAGCGTTTTTAATTAAAAGAAACTACAAGATGAAATTTTTTTAATGATATTTAAAATCATTTTAAATGAAGAGTAGTTTTTCTTCTCCATACATTATAACTAAAAATCGTTGATGAATATGCATGACGTACAAAGAGCACGTATTATCTGTATAATTTGAGTATAAAATGGCTTATACTTTAAAAAATACAAAACAGAACTTAAAAATTTAAAATGAAAGTTTCTTACGTAGCTCAATTTATGCCTTTCGATGTATGTAAAAAAAATAAACACCTGCAAATGTTTGCATGTATGTAATACATCTTAGCAATTGCTTTTATATATATTTATTGTTTAATAATCAGTTTTCAAGCACTTATTTAATATATACAGAGATGCATCCTACTTAAATAAAACTAATAACCTAGCAACTAAAAATATTTCGTCAATTTTCTTTGCATCACTTTTTGGTCTCATAAACTGTATTTTATTCCTGAATTACATTCTGAGTGATTCTAAACTTTCACCAATTTTTAGAGGTACAGAAAATTTTTTTTCTTTAATGAAAAAACTTAAAAGGAAGGGAATAAATGGGACGAAAATACTTTGTCAAAAACATGCCAGAAAAGTAATTTATTGCACTCCTGAATATTACTATTGCCATACTATGGGAACATCTATCAATTTTAATAAATTGTTTGAAATATTTACTGAAGAAATACTGACATTTCATAAAAATTTCCATTCGATGAACTTGAAAGTAAAAACACATTTTTTTACATTTAACATTCATTGTACATTCTCGAGAAGTACAAACCATTTGTGACTAAGTTATTTTTTATTATTGGTAAAGGTGATTAATCGAATCTAAATTATCCTTTTAGAAAAATAATAGGGTTTGATGTTGTTGTTGTCGTGAATGACGTGAGTGCAAAGGTGTATATAACAAAATAAAGATATAGAAATAAGTCAAATATTGCCAAAGGCGTGAATCACTGCCGTGGCAACATCCATGGCACGATCCGAGTAAAGGATGTCCATGCTGTAGTCATTGTCTATTTTAAAATGGGTACCAACAATGGAAGGACAGCTAAAAAAGTTTTTAGGATCCAGTTGCTTGCCTGGGAAGTGCCTTTATTCCACATATTATCTGGATCCGTCAGGCAGAATATCCATGCCCTTAAAATGTTTTGTCCTTAGTCTGGTTATTGTTGTTGTAATTTCTTGGATATAATTTAATTCTGGCAATAGGGTTTAATACAAATAACAAATAAATAAGCTGTTGTAATGTATATTTTACTGATAATCAATACAATTTTTAATTTCTTAATTTTAAAATAAGTTAATGTTCCTAAAAATCATCAATTACTGATCACACCATTTTTGATTTCATAACTGGTAAACAATACCTAAAAATATTTTTATCTTTCTTCACAAAAATATTTTACTATTCTTAATGATTATACAAGTAAGCTTTAGCCCCTTAACAGCCACCGCCTTTTCTTACGTCTTCTTCAACCAGTGCATTAAATGCCCCGGACGTATATATACGTCTTTCAGAAATACGATCCTTTTCTTTGCGCTGCCGTCAGTAAAAAGATTCTGTAAGTTTTCAGGTGCAATAAAATGACTTCCATAGGGTTTGCTAAGGATTTATATGCTTACTTATTTCAGAGAAAAAATTGTTTATTTATGGCTTTTCTTTTCTCTACAATACACTGCATACATGAGCCTATGTGAAAAACGGTTGAACTGAAATTTGAATCAGCAGTTAAGGGGTTAAAACTTGCTTAACAATAAATAATAGTGTTTAACTTTTTAAATTTTAAAACTAAAAAGCAACTTTAATAAATGCAAATGCTTAGTTTTATCACGAAATACCTATCTAATGAGTAGGAATTTGTATATTTAAGAGCAATGTAATGTTACTGGAATCAACTTATTAATCATACGTATCGATTTCAAGGAATATTCAAAAAATTCTTTAAATTGGCCTGTGAAGTGTAAAATAAAAAATAATTAATACTGCTCATTGTCTTAATAAATATCATTTTATACTAAACTAGAATATCTAGTTCATTTTGCCTTTTTCATCACTTTATCAAAAGAAGAAAGAAAAAGGAAAAATTTGGAAAATTAACTGGAACTTTTAACATGTTATTTTGCCTTTAAAAAGATAAATTTTCAGAGTTTAACTGCCAGCTCCTTGCAATGGAAACAAACTATGCATTTCAATTATAATACATAAAAGCAAGTTGGTGAGAGAGAGAGAGGGGAAGTTAGTTAATAAATAGTTAGTAGAGTTCGCATTCCCGAGTCTTACCTTAACTCGGTAATTTACTGATTTTGAAAGGGAACTTCATCTTGAGAAGTTTAATCTCTTTGGCGTAGGATTTAAGTTGTCTATCTATGAATAGAGCTGCCTCCGATTTTGCTGAGATACAGATTCCAAAAGCTTGTTAATCTTTTCTGCTTTACATATAAATGCAATGCGATTATTAAATGTAATTGTTGATATTCCTCGCATATCTTTAGTAGATGTATCATAATGGACAAATAAAGTGATTATTTCATTTTTTATTTCCTTGTGTTTCATGCCATGTCACTACTCCTATAACAAGGGTGTACTACAATCTCCCGAATCACGAACATTCAGAATTTGATTTTGGGGAATCCACTATAAACTCACCTAAAAAAATAAAAACACTATTATAAAGAAAAATTTTAAAAACATATTTAATTAATCTATATATATATTAAAAGGATGTTTGTATACAAGACATCCTTAAACGCCATCTCCGTTGAACCAATCACTGGGAAAATTGACATGCATGTGATTTTTTTTGTGAGAGGTTTTTGTGTGGAAATCTTCGTTGCAGCTCCTCACCGGGGGGGCGTTCAGCAAATCAACATCTGCAATGTTAAATCAATCACCAAGTTACCAACGTGGTAGCCAAAAATGATGCCAACTTGGCTCTAAAATTTCGCCATATTTCCATTGAATTACCATTATAATGTAAGGAACGGCGTTACTTGCGAATATTACAATTTTATCATAAAATAAATACAACAGAAAGTAATATTAACGTATTACATATCCAGTTATATATTATTTACAGTTTTTTAAGGATTCATTACTCAAAGTTTGTAACAATATGTTACTTTTGCTGAACAGAGATCAGCTTAAGAAGGTGTTTTCAAAAATCAACAAGGGAGTTTCGGGGTCATTATAAATTTTTTAAAAAATCTTTTCTTAGCTATTATACCTACAGATTTAAAATTTAAGAATTAGGTCTTTTATTCAGTTTAAATATGCGAAATGCATTTTTTAAAAAAAAAACTAAAGTTAACTTAGTAAAACCTTCTTTATCCTTCAATCTATATTGTTTACTTTTTGAATTTATCCGTGTGAATACATGGTATACCAACTAATGTAATATAAAATAAGATACGTAACAATCTATTCAACACTTCGTTAGATATTCAACAATATATGTAGTACATTGTCACATACACAGCTATTGTAACAGTTTTACAACACATTTTATAGATACGTTCGAAGTATCTGAATCAATGCTTCACTTAAAATAAATGTGTTAAATTTTAAGACTTTTCATTAGCTTTTATATAAACAAACGTTTTGTTACTACATTTATCGTGTTGTTTATTAGGATAAAATATTTTCACTTACTTTAAGATCAAAATTCTAATTTTTATATTCAGATAACCTATCGCTTTCAAAAACTATTACTTCGTTGCTAATCGAATAAATCCATCGCGTCACACGAAACTTGTCGATATGTGTGTTTCCATTAGATGAGAAACAAAATATTTCACTTATTACATAAACAATAACACTACTTCAGTTAATAATTGTAACAATTAATGACACATTACAAATAATCTTTGGACGTATAAATCATAGATAATTAATTGAACTGATGTTGATTTGAGAATTTATTAATAATAAAAAATAAACTTATTTTGTGTGTGTGTGTGTGTTCAAGTTAATAAAACATGATTTTTTTTGCTGAATTATATAATTTATATTAAATATTTTAAAGATAACAAATGTCACACACAGCATAAGTTTCAATTTTTTTTAAAAGTGGAACATAATTTTGAAGGCTGGTTGATGGTCAGCGCTTCTCAAACTGTGGGGTGTGCCCCCATAGAGGATGGGGTATACCTATGTGAAGGTGCGACATTTAAAATTCTAAATTTGTTTATAAATTTTTAATATTTTGACATAAGAAAAATTAAATATACATTTACACTGATTAAATATACTTATAAATGTATCACTACTGCATATTGTTTTTGATAGTTAATTTATCAATACATTAAAAACAAGTTTAATAATTAGTAGTGATTTCTATGAGCTTGTCACATACAAGATTTAATACTTCTCTTGAAAGTTTTTATGGTTTATAATTGAATTCGTATTGTATGTTTAGCGTAAAAATACAATTTTATTGCATCCAATACATTGTTATTGATAGAAGGGGGACGCGATAAAAATTAAGATCGAAAATTTAGTCGCAAACATTAAAAGTTTGAAACCATCTGGGTTAACTGGATTTTTAAGATTTTCGAGGCGATGTGCTTAATTTTATTGATTATGTATGTCCATTGTAAATATTTTGCACGCATAAGAGAATCATAATTTATTTAAGTATAAAAATAGCATATGGCTTGAATGTTACATAAATACTTCTGTATATAATTCGGTTGAATACAAAATTAATTTAAAAATGTATGAGTTGCTAATAGATAATATTAAGACTTATTAATTTTCGGAAACGAATAACTAAAAACTAAACTAAATGCCATTAAATTACGTGAATTTTGGTGACTATGCATATATGTTTCAAAAATAATATATTTATGTTTATTACACTGACAGTCAATTTCAATAAATTGCATATATTTGAGTTTAATGAAATGCAACATTTTTTATAAAAACATTAAAATAATTAAAATATGCATCATGTAGAATAATAATATACAATATATAAAGCACAAATGTATTTTTTTGTATAAAAATAACTTAATTTAGAAAAAATATAATGCATTGTATAAAAATGCAACATGTGTGTGTGTGTTTAAAAATTAATAATTTCAAATATATTTATTGCTTAGGTCATAACATCTTAGCTTAGTCTTCCAGAAATTCACAATGAGTGTAAAAGATAATCCGAAACCTTTTCCAGACGCAGTAGCTCTACTGTTATGTTTGCTATCTGTTCTTTATCTATATCTCTTTGCATTCCTAACAAGATTTGTCTTGTACCTAAATAAAGGGAAATACTCTTATCCGCTTTGCAAGCAATTCTTTTCGAGAAGCCTTCCTTCTAGAGTGACTGAATGAATATTTTTGTTTGGTTCTTGCTTAGGTTTCATATGCTTTAGTAGCTGATTCCGTCATGCACAAAAGATTCAATAGAGCCCAGTTGTAAGAAGAAAGTCAATAAAAGCTAGTGTTATGAGGATTAGTGGATAAGAATTCAAGGAAAATTGTTTTCATATTTTCTCACATTTCACGTTTTATAAAAAATTTCTATATATTTATTTATATATTTTTTTTGCTTTCAACGTATTATGGTCATTTCACAAAATTTAATTCAACCTGCTTTCATGGGAACTTAAGCTTTTTTTCAGAAATTAATATTTACAAGCATGTATATATTTATTAGGTGACTTATCATTTTTGATATATTGTAAACTTTGAACATATATTTTATGAAATATTATAATTTCAATCAGCTGAAGAGACTCAAATCCCTGCCAGATACTGTGCTTATATATATAAAATCCGATGCATATTATGTTTTGAACACATTATAAATATTTTATGAAATATACTAATTTATGTCTGCTTTCAAGGGACTAAAAGCTTTTTCTGAGAAATTGCTGTTTACACGCACGTATTTATTTATTAACTGACTTTAAACTCACAATGTATATATATATATATATATATATATATATATATATAATTATATATAATATATATATATTACTTTGAGCAATTTAACTATACTGCGAAATATAGTAATTTAAAACGGCTTCCGTAGGACAAGTTTCTTTTCCTAAACTGCTGTTTGCAACACTGATATATTTATTAAGTGACTTAAAATTAGATAGACTACTTCAATTTAATAAAATTAATTTTACACGCTCACACGTCTCTTTCCAAGCAATAAAAATACATAATTATTACTTTCTTATCATGTACAACTCTTGTTTCTTTTCTCTTAAAGTATAAATAAGGGTTCAATAATGTTACAAATTGAACAAATTTACATAAATATTATTTACGAGTGCACATATTGCAGAATTTTTTAAAATTTAAATATATAATTTTGCATTTATAATAAAAATGAACTTTAATTACGTTCTGCAAAACTCAAAAAAATCAATAAAATTTAAAAATAAAATACAGTTAAGGAGACCTTTATATAATATTGTCATAAAATATATTTGATTCGAATTAAGATTTACTGTTAATTGTTTGATATAAAATGAAAGCAATGGAATATAAGAATCCGGTTATAGTTACTAAAGACTCAATATGTAGAAAAACGAAATGCTAGATAACTTAAATTTTCTTCAGAAAAATTATATATAACTAGTTAAAACTCTTAAGGAATGTACACACACACACACAAAAATGAACACATTTTTGACATAATTAAAAATGCTTTTTTTTTTAAAAAAAAAATCGAATATTTTTATTTTTTAAAAACCTACTTAACCATGAGTAACATGCTTTAATGCTTCTTAATTAACATTAGAACCAATTAACTTTTTTGATGGTGCAAAATCTTTTTCTCAAGTGTTACTGGTAAAAAAAAAAGAAGCTACTTTTTGTTCCTACCAAATGAATGCTTGCATTACTTTTTTCTGATCTCTTTTTCTTAACCTTTCGCTGTGGGCTGAAAATAAAAAGTCAGAGTTATACCATTGAAGCATTAAATAAAAGAATTGAAGCAATGAGAATCATTTAAAAGCTTAAAAAATCCATCGTTTCCTGTTGTTTGAAAAAAAAAATGTAATTTTCTAAGTGTTTTAAGGCTTCCATTGAAAGAAAGCAATGAAATTTCCAAAAGCCTTTATTTTCAATAGCTTAAGTAGTTTCCAAAATTTACGAACCATAACTCATACGAATGCTTTTGTATTTTATCCATTATTTTCATTACATTAACGAACTAATATTAGAATGTGCTAAGATTGAAAGATAAAATAAAAATAAGTGCATGTATTGACAGATCGCTTTAGAAATAAAATGGTATGATAACACACAAGTTATATATAACTAAATCTTTAAGATTGAAATAATCTCTTCTATATACTCGTTATAATTTTAGTTAAATTGAAAAAAAAACAATTAAAAGGCTAGTTTTTGTCCATGCATAAGTAATTCCATTTGAAACATCAATTTGATTTTTTTTTTTCAAGAACATCGTTATGTACTGAAAAGAAGAAATCAGTAAACAACTATTAGCACACGATATTCTGTTTTTCTTTCCATTTTTTGTAATTGGGAAAAAACATGGTCTTGCTGAAAGAAGTAGAATTGACCGGGCAGAGTTCCGAATTATAATTATAAACTGAAATGTAATGTAAATAAGTAGAATTTATGCACCCACAACGGATAATAATCTTCAAAATGCAAACGGTTGTAAATTTATTTATTCCTTTCAAGACTTTGCAGCTTAAATCTTGATTGAGTTGTCAAATAAACATTATTACATAATTATAACTAAGAATAACCAAGTTAAAATTTTTATTAAATGCCTTAAATATATTGCTATCTATAGAATTCCGTAAATAATATTTTGCAACGCCTCTCTTTTGAATAATGTTTGTTTTTCCTGTAAATATAGTAATCTTGAGAAAATGAGAAAAGTTTATGTGACTTTGTTTTTACCCTGAATTCGGATATTAAGAATGTAAGTTGGTTAAAAAACCGTCATTGTATCGCTAGTGAGAATATAAAGTTACCAGGCTGAAAAGTCGGGATACAAATCTTAGTATTCAAAAAATTTTTATCTTGAAAATAGTTCCTGTATGAATTCTATTCTAGAATTTCTGCAAATGCAATCAGTGATTTTGAAATAAAAGTTTATATGGATTCAAAGAATCCTTTTTTATGATCATATTTTTTTTTGAAAAGTCAGTAATTCTTTATTA
>BMAO01026275.1:25342-65586 GCA_019973975.1 Trichonephila clavata | reverse complement strand
GGAACGAAGACGAAATTTGCGTCCTAATAGAGCTTTTGTTCCACTACGTGAAAAACCCACTAAAAACTTTTACGGGTTTTTAAATAATTTCAATTTGAATATCAGGTGGGAAACAAGAGACATCTCACAGAGAGATTAAAAAAGGATTTGTGAAAAAAGATCAGCATTTTCCCCCCTTTCATCTTGAAAATTCAGCAAACCTAGCCCTGAACGAATCCTGCAAAATGGATATTAATTTTTTAAATCTAGCTTAGTTTGGAGCATTGTCAATTTTGGTAGATAGTTCCTGCATTAATGTAATATATGTTAATCCTTTTTTTTCCTCCAAAACCGAGACACAAAAGGCAAAAGTTTGTTCACAAAAAATATTTCGGGTAGGAAAAATACAATCTTCTCCTTATAATTTTAAATTTAAATTAGTATTTAAATGTCGCATTATATCGGTAAGAAAAGCTAAATCTCATAGCCAATCTTCATTCTTGATTAGCAAGCACTCCTAAGGGCAGTTCATTGTTTTCTTTCAGATATTTTAAAACATACGCTCCTTCAAATTCCAAAATCTCGCGAGTAAAATCCTTTGTAAAGCCAGTGCCGCACAACAAGGAAGGAATGTTCTCAACATAATTTTCTGTTGTAATTCACCTAAGTGTATTTAAAATAAATTTTGAGGGTTTTTTAGCGCGTTTTTCACGTAGTGTAAAAAAAAGCTATTAGGACGCAAATTTCGTCTTCGTCTTCGTTCCATATTTTGTCGTACCTTTTTCTCAGCCATAAGCAACCGATTGACCTCTAGTTTTCGGCATTTGGTCACATTTGTGCCCTAAATGAGCCGAATCATATTTAAATTTAATAATTTTTAATTTTTTTTTAAAAAAATTTAAGTATATATTATTTTCTGTTAGTAAAAAGTTGATCAGTTGCATTATTTAAAATACAACATGTGAAAAACGCGCTAAAATTACTTGGTCATGCCAATGATTGATATCTTGTTTCATAAACAACCGCATTTCAATAAAATTGTAAAATAAGAATTGCTATTTATTATTATTTTTTCAAATTTTTAAATTTTTTTCATTAAATCTTCGAGTGCCACTGTTACAACTTCACCGTACTACTCTGTGGCACGCGTGCAGCGGGTTGGCCATGCCTGGTATAAATGAAAACGGTTTTTGTAGAAGGGGATTCAGGTTTGAACTATACAGGATATGCAAACAATCTGAAATTATAAAATACGTTAAGATAAATAAACTTAACTGGACAGCCTATGTGACCAAAATATATGATGACAACACAATAATAAAAAGGTATTGCTTTTTAAGCCTACTGGAACCAGAAGGCGGGGAAGACCGCAGATGAGATGAGTACTATAGACAAACTGTTAGAAAAATAGCTACAAAATTCTTCATAAATGTTGATAACCACGAAAATCCTTCACTTCACGAAACTACCCCATATAATACCTATTCCTGTATCAGAAGACCAAGAGATTTTGATTAAATTTAATTTCATCTCTCCATAAAATCTTTTTTTTTTTTCGTTAACTCTAATTTTCTCCTCATTGTCCAACACTGTTGAACGGCAGGAATGCTCTTATTGGCTTGCGATCATCTCAGACCTATCTATACCCCATTAGCCGAAATCCTGTATCGGCCAATCGGATCACAGCCTTTCATTCTCAGTTAAAATCTCTCTCTTTTATGATAATTTTTTCACTCTCTGAACTTCGGTCGCTTGCTGCTCCCGGATTGGCTAGGATAGCTCCGCCCACTTCCAGATTAGCTTTTTCTCATGTTTTGGAGCTCTTTCAAGAGCTTTTTATTTAAATTTAATTTTATTACATCTATAAAATATTTATTTTTTTATTAATTTTTAAATGTAAATTTTTCATTTCAATAATCTTAATTTACATTGGGCAATAATTGAACTCGTTACAGTCATCTTAAAATCCCTGACAAGATATTAGAGCCCGTAAAGGATTATGTGCTCCATCAAGCCACCTTGCTAGAGAGATGAAATGAGCTCTTTCGGCGGAATCTGATTTTCTTACAATTAAGGAAATGAACTGGAGATAAAATATCAATCAGAATTCGTTTTGTAGAAACCTTCAGAAAAAGGCATTGGCTCATATAACTGTGGTCTGTTTAATCATTTATGAAGAAGAGGGTGTAATTATATAAACTTGTGAATGTGCAAAATGGGCATACAATAAAAATATTAAGCAATTTAAAAACTTCTTGTGTCTCTTATTGTGAACATTACTTTTTACAACTACAAACTGGAATCAGAAAAACTGATGGTTAACGTATTTATTTTTGTATTTACAAAATAAAAGGACTGAGTTTTTTTAAAATTATTATCAATCCATACCTAGAACTCAATTCACTTCATCTGATCATTTTGATGTGTATATAGCAATCTTTTAAAATTAAAAAGTAATTTCTATGTGCTGAACGTTTATTGAGTTTAACGGAGTTCATATTTATAACCATATTATGATGATAATAATAAAAAAAACATTATTCTTTTCTTACGCTTCTGTCATATTTTCAGAGAAAATATAAAAGATTTTTCTAAAAATTAAAATAACTAAATAAAAATAAGAGTTAAAATACTTTAGTTTTACACGTTCATTCAGTTTATTTCATTTTTTTTTATTTATAAGCTTTTATTTAACTTACAATGTATGTATGTATGTATGTATAATTTGTCCGGGTGTAGAATCTTGCAACTGAATTTTGAAGCTGATATCTTCAGCTCATTGAGCTGAAATTTTGTATACACGTTTAGTTTGAATGACAATGCATGTTTTGACCATTTATATTCCAATATTGCAATTAATTAAAGAAATATTAATTAAAAACGTTAAACTAGTTTTGGACGCCAACTTCGATATGTCTGCATTGTTGTAATAATGTTATTGTTACAACAATGACAAAAGTTGGCGTCGAAAATCGGTTTTCCGCCAAACTGGAATTTCATAATGTTGCGCTATTGACTGTATTAATTAACTTTGTCTAAAAAATAATTAAATTTCTACAACGTATGCAATTTTTTTACAAATTTCTATCTATTTTCTCGGACTTAAATTCAAAACATAAAAAGTAGAGCTATTTTTCAAGTAGATAGGTACATTGTATACCTTTTTCAACGCTGCCAAGTTAAACTGAGATGGAGAATTGTAGAAATTCTTTAAAAAATTTATCTAACTGTAATCTATGAAACTCAGACAAAAAATTACAAAATCGAAAAGATCATTTTTTTATATATTTTACTTATCAAAAAGAAATCCGTTAGGAAAACAGTAAGAGAAAAATATTATCCAGAAATGCAATGTAATTTCAATTAAAAAAATAATTTTATGTTAAAATGAATTAATTTTTTAAAAGAAATTTTCTAATTTTTTTAAGTTTACAAGTAATTTAAATATACATCATTTTATCACCAGTAATCTAAACACACACTACGACATGTGTCCTTAAGTTTAATTACAGATAGAATTTGTTAATTTTATTTAACTTACTATGTATATATGTATGTAATTTGTTCGGGTGGAATCTTGCAACTCAATTTTGAAGCTGTTATCTTCAACCCATTGAGCTGAAATTTTGTATACACGTTTAGTTTGTATGACAATGCATGTTTTGACCATTTATATTCCGATATTGCAATTAGTTGAAAAAATATTAACTAAAAAAACTTAAAACGCATAATTGTCTTTCCCCTGTGCGTTGTTTATTCCGCTATGCTTGGGGACGCAAAATAAAAAAAAAACCCAATAAAGATTTTTTTTTTTTTTTTTTTAGTTTTGACGTTTTAAAAACAGCAATCTTCTTTTAAAAAAAACTCAGACAAAAATAATTGCAGAATAGGAAAGATCATTTATTTCGCCACGATACAATGCAATTTTTTTTACAAAATAATATTTGTGTTTTTTAAGATTATTTTTTAAATGAGTCAAAATTGATACGTTTTTATGAAAATGACGTCTAAATTGCTGCGCATGACTTTTTTTTATTTAAATGAATCGACATTCCGTACTAAAACAGCTCATGCTTTGCTCTTTTAAAATCAGTGATTTAAAAAATAAAATGTCGAAAACCTTTTTTTAAAGATTTTTCAAAAAATAGTCAACATTTTAATAAACATTTAATAACTTCGTCATTTATGAAGATAATCTCACGAAACTTTTTTTTTCGTGTGTAGAACAATATTACCCAAAATCTGCACGAAAATTGAAAAAAATTGCTTAAAAATTACGGATTTAAAAAAAAATTGTGTTTTTCGCGTCTAATACCCTTTTCGCAAGAATTGATTCAGCTAAACCAGGGATTGCGAACTAGCATTGAATGAGATGAACAGACTGAGAAACCTGTCCAGCGATAACTATAAACAATGGCAATTAATTTATGGTTGCGGACGCCGTTTTCTTCACTCAAATGATCCAAGGGATCCCAGATGAATGATATGTTCATAAAATAAAATATCTTTTTAAATAAAAATACTCAGCTTGATTTTATATCACAGCTCTCTTTATTAACGGAAAAAAATAATAAAATCTCATATTTTATATACACAATGTTGCCATACAGCACAAGCTAAATTAAAACAAAAAACAATAATTTCTTGGATATAGTTGGACGGTTTGAAAATAATTTACAGCACGTTACAATGACTAAAAAGTAAAAAAATAAATTAAAAGTAAAAAAAAACTTTTTTAAACAAGCTTTTATTTAAACGCGCTAAAAAGAATAAAATAAACTTTTCCTTTAAAACTTTTTTACTATCAACTTATAATGTCATTGCACAATTTATATGATATCAAAGCTTATCGCGAGATTTACCCGTGTAGATAAAAAGTAAATTATATAACTTGATCTGATTGATTTTAATTTTCAAAAATTTCAAACTAAGTAAATAAGAGTACTTAAATCTTGCGACAAGCTTTTATATCATATAAATTGTGCAATGACGTTATAAGTTGATAGTAAAAAAAGTTTTAAAGGAAAAGTTTATTTTATTCTTTTTAGAGCGTTTAAATAAAAGCTTGTTTAAAAAAGTTTTTTTACTTTTAATTTATCTAATTATTCAGTTGAAATATGTAAGGGAAAAAATTTTGAATTTAAATAACCATTTAAAGGACTCACGCAAATCTTTAGTTTGTGTGTGTGATTTTTCTTTCTTTTAAGAATTAATATTCTGCCTAACTTTCTTGGGAATACTTCTGTGCGTGATGTTATTTCCAATCAGGTATTTACAATCCAAATCTTTCCCAATTGTTCGTAATAATTTTACAACTGAAATGGTATTATGCAACACTTTCCAATTCCTTCATAAGCTTCGATTCCTTATGTATAAAAATCGCCAAATTTTATTTCAACTACTTATGATTACATTCGATCAAAGGTGTAACATAGAGATTGATTTAATTTTTCACATCACTATCTCTTTTTTTTAATTCTAACTCTTTTAATTCTCGCAGTCCCAAACAGCTGAAACTGAAATTACCATGAATATTAATACAGTAATAAAATCTTCTAATAATATGTACACTAAACGCAAGACGTAGAAAGTCATAAATGGATCTAAATTTAAGTAACAAATTTCGAAACTGCCCATAATAACCAGAACGATAAAATGGAATATATTTAGAAACTTATTAAAAGAAGGTTAATGAGCATTAAAGATTCATCCTAAAATAGTCCCCAGACATTTAGGCAAATATTTTCACCAGCTTCATTTAGAATTTTCCAAAAGATTACCTCGTTTATGACTAGAAATTTAACTTCTATTTCAATTACGCCCCCACATATATCTCATACACTAATATTACAGCTAAGAACAAATTTCTTGACAGTCATTCCGTTAGAGAAACTATTAATTAATTTATATTTGTACCTAATCTAGCGGGAATACCTACATCGAATGCATATTAATGAATTTCAAAATCGATTATGTTATTATTAAGTGAATAAATATTGCCGAGAGATGATTATGGTAATTAAAATGAAAATCTATTGTGTGTAACTTTAAAATTAATTAAAGGAGAACTTTCCGTAACTTTGCTTCCACAAATATTTTTAATTAGAACAAAGTTGTAGAATATACAGTAAGTGTAGTGAAATAGTTTGCTGCAAAATTCTAAAAATTATATAAGATTTTTAAAGTTGCGAAATTCTACACAATTTTGTTTCTAAGAAACTTTCAATACTTTTTAAGTTCATTATTAAGTACAATATATTTGCACAATGCTTCGCTACACGCCTTACTTTATAAGCCTTACTTACTTTTACACGCCTTCCGCTATACGCCTTACTTTTTATTACTTTTTATACTTTTACTACCTGACCCGGCATTGTTTTAATACGTTAATTCAATATTATTCTAAGCAATTCAATGCAGTCCAATTAATCTTCGTTTAAAATTGATGATTGAAATAAAGTATAAAACTACAAGCTATTTTAATTTTGCATTTTATTCATCTCCTATTTGAGTATAGTACAATGCATGAATTACTGACGAAGTTGTTTAGTAACAACATATGAAGACTTAATTTTATAAATGTGGTAAATAACGTTGATTCTTTGCAATTTTTAAAATTATTTTTATTATTTTAAAGTATAACAATAAATAATTTTATATAACTAATCGCTAATCCGTGCACAATATTTCTCGGTAACCCGTCTTTTGCTCACTCAAATAGATTCCACGGTTTCCACACACGTGAGCATGTAACATCTAGTTGCTCATTCAAGAAACATGGATTTTCTAAGTCCAAGTATCAAATGAATATTGCTTGGGTTTCAGATTCATTTATAGACATCATTAAAGCCAAACGAATCGGGAATTGAAGCCTTTTGAGATTCTGACGGTATCAGTGGAATACGTGGCAACAGATTCCGTAGCAACATAACCGAGAATTCTCGTTTAAACTGTCAAAATGTTTGTTTCAAGAAGTTCCCGGTAATTCTTTTGATGATGAGCAATGTTGCATAATCTAGGTTTATTTAAGCTATGCAGCAAAACAACCAGGGTTTCTTCAACCGAAGTTTATGTGGTGGCATTCCTGATACATCTAAAGAATTTAAAATCTCGATTGGAAAATTTACGGCTTTGTTTTCATCAGCAATAGTGTCGATTGATTTAAAAGGCATTGGATCACCTGGCAACAACTCTGTGTCTGGAAGTTTATTTCATCACAATATCAACATTTTTTTTTCTGATTAAGTAACAGGATTACAGAGGCAATAATTATATAGATAATTATACAGTACATCCAAAAAGACAGTCTCAATCAATTGCTGAAGAACACTACAGAAATTGTCTGCCTGTTTCATACATTTTGTATTGGGATGAAGTTCTACTTCCCCGTTTCCAATATTCAGCAGTTGGTTAGAAAATATTTGCTCCGATTATCATCTTGCAAATGTACTCGCGTTTTCATGGTCAATCGAAGTGTTTCCACTTGTCGCCATAAAAACGATTGCTATAAGCATGCGTTAATCTCATGAGCAAAAGTAAAGCGAGGAATGACTGTTAATGTCTGTCGGAAATCACCAGACAGTAGTACGACAACACCGAATATTTTCTCAATGTAGTTTAAATCTTGCAAAGTTCTGTGTAATACTTTGAGTGAATGTTTATGGGTCACTTATCCCTGATCATGATCGAATTCATTTGCAATACTGTAGACAACCCACTTTTTTTTTCAATGCTACACATTGTTTCTTGTATCTTATGAATGTCCAATGGCAGCTTGATGCGGAATGTGCAGTTTTTCCATCATCTAACATAGTGACAACAATGCCCGAATATGCAATTGCCAATGTAGTTTAAGCTCCTGCAACGGTTTGCGTAATAGGCGGTTATCCTGAATTATCCGGCAAAGTTACAGTTATTTCTCAGATTGGATATCAGATTCGGATTATCCGTTTTGAAATACGCCAGAGACCAAGTTTTCACGATCCAAGGCTTTTAAGGTAAGCCCCTGACGTGGTGCGTGTAAAATACCGTCGATCGACATTATCCGGCAAAGTTACGGTTATTTTGGAAACTGATTCAAAAATCAGATTCCACACCCCAAAATACATCAATCACTTACTTTTCGTACATCTTGGTTTACAATATCTGCTTCCACAGACACATAAGTATTGCGACATTTTGCGAATTTTCCCGTTTTTTCCGCATTTTTCCCATTTTCGGCAGTAAAAAAGTTATTGCGTGATGAATTGAAATAAAAACTATCCTATGCTTAATTTGGACGAAATGACACACAGTATGCAAAATTATATTATGATCGGTTGAGTGGTTTCGGAGTCCATCGCGGACGAACACTGTGACACTTAATTTTTATGTATAAAGATACTAGCTGTTACCAGCCCGCTTCGCTGGGTATTTCATGATGTTTTATAAATTTTTACTGCTTATATATATGTATAAATATTGATATCTAAGTCCTAGCATTAAGAATTCGATTGAATTGAAAATATACTTATACCTGTAACTGCACCTGTTGATAAAAAAAAAGGGCAGAACTCATCTAATTTGTATTTTCTAAAAATCTCTAAAATTGAAGCATAGAATGATGTTTGCTCTTTCGTAACTCAAAAACCAAGTGGATTCCCGCAAAACCAATTTTCGGTGGATCACTACTCCGTAAATTGAACATGCAAGCCAAATTTCAAGTCTAAATCTAACAGAAAAAAACAAAAGTTTTACTATCAATATCCCGTAATCCCGTTGAGAGCCGTTTTCCAAAATAACCGCTCTTAGCGGATTTCAATTCAACAAAAGAAAAATGCAAACCAAATTTCATTATTATAGTCCTTGTAGCTCGAAAAAAGTAATTTTTTTTGTCAATACGTCCCAGTAACCCCTGCACCCCCCCAGAACTTGATTTGCTTAAAATTTATTCTTAGTGGATCCCTATTCAACAAAAGAAACATGCTTAACAAATTTCAAGTATATGGGTCTAACAATTAAAAACAGGAATTTTTTTCTGTAACTCCTCTTGACCCCTCGCAAACATCTTTGGGGTCAATTTTCATTTTCTCTTTGTTAGAGGAACTGTATTTCATGAAAGGAACATGCCTACCAATTTTCAAGCAGGATGATCAAGTAGTTTAAAAATGGAAATATTTATCGATTACGCCTCTTAATCTCCCGAAATTAAACTTGGTAGTTGATATTCGCGAAACCCATTTTGTAGCGGTTCTCTACTTTACGAAAGGAATCTGCTTATCAAATTTCAAGACTGTACGTCTAATAGTTTAAAAATGGGGATAATTGTCTATAACGCCACTTCTGGGTCTGTTTTCACAAAACCCATTTTGTAGGGGAATTGCACTCTATGAAAGGAATCTGCTTAGCAAAATTTGAAGACTGTGCGTCCAATTAATTAAAAATGCAAAAAAATTATCAATAACGCCCCTTGAACCCCCGCAACACCACCTAGGGGTCGATTTTCACAAAACACATTTTCAGTGTATTTCTATCCTATGAGAGGAATCTGCTAACCAAATTTCAAGACTGTGAGTCTAATAGTTTAAAAAAAGAAATAATTATTTATATCTGCCCTTAACCCCCCGCAACACCCCTTTGGGGTCAATTTTCTCCAAACCCGTTTTGTAGAGGATATTTACTCCATGAAAGAAACATTCCTACCAATTTTCAAGCAGGTAGGTCAAATAGTTTAAAAACGAAAAAAAAAATCTCTTACGCCACTTATTCCCCTGCAACGCCACTTAGAGGTCTGTTTTCACAAAACCTTCTTATAGCTGATCTCTACTCTATGAAAGAAATCTCTTTATCAAATATAAAGACTGTGCGTCTAATAGTTTAAAAATGGAAATAATTATCTATAACGCCCCTTAAGTCCCTCAACACCACTTGGGGCAATTTTCACGAAACCCATTTTTAGCGTATCTCTACCCTATGAGAGGAATCTGCTTACTAAGTTTCAAGACTGTACGTCTAATAACTTAAAAATAGGAATTTATAACGCCCCTTAAACCCCCCCCCCGCAACACCCCTTGTGGGTCAATTTTCCCAAAACTCATTTTGTAGCGGATATTTACTCCAGGAAAGAAACTTACCTACCAATTTTCAAGCAGGTAGGTGAAGTAGTTTAAAAACGGATATATTTATCTATTACGCCCCTTAATCCCCCGCAACGCCACTTAGAAATCTGTTTTCACAAAACCCGTTTTGTAACTGATCATTATTCTACGAAAGGAATCTATATATCAAATTTAAAGACAGTGCGTCAAATAGTTTAAAAATGGAAATAATTATCTATAACCCCCCCTAAGCCCCTGCAACGCCACTTGGGGGTCGATTTTCAGCAAACTCATTTTGTAGCGATCTCTACTCTCTGAAAGGAATCCGCTCACCTAATTTCAAGATTGTACATCAAGTAGTTTAAACATGGAAACAATTATTATTAAAGCCCTTAACCCCCCGTAACGCCCCTTGCGTTTCGAATTTCGGAAATTCCTTTCTTAGCTGATGTCTACTCTATCAAAGGAACATGTCTACCAAATTTCAAGTCTGTAGGTCGAATAGTTCAAGAGATTTCGTGATTAGTCAGTCAGTCAGTCGCTTTTCTCCTTTATATATATAGATATCTATATGTAAAAAAATGGCGGTTTGTTATTTGACCTCACTTCAACACCGTTCAACAGATCACTATGAAAATTGGCATGCATATGTATTTTTTTTGTTGAGAAGGTTTTTATGCTGTGCACTTTGTTGCAGGTCCCCATCAGGTGGCGCTATAGCATATCAACTTCTGAACCGTTCGATCAATCGCCAAGTTGCCAACATGGTCACCAAAAATGACGCCAACTTGGCTCTATCGCCAACATTTAGCTCTATTTCCATCAAATCGTCATTATAATATAAGGAATAACCGTTGCTTGCTAATATTACAATTTAACATAAAATACAACAGAAAGAATATTAATGTATTACACATCCAGATATAAATTATTTACACTATTTTAAGCATTCGTTACACAAAATTTGTAACTATGTTACTTTTGCTGAGCAGAGATCAGTTTAGGGAGGTGTTTTCAAAAATTGACCCAAAAGGGAGTTTCGGGGCGTTATAAATGTAAAAAAAATCATGTATATCAGCTATTAGACCTACAGACTTAAAATCTAAGAAATATGATTTTTTTGTTCAGCTGAGATAAGCAAAAAGTTTTATTTGTTTTGTTGTTTAAATTGCTCTTCATGTAAAATTAATTCATTAAAAACTTCCTCCTTCTATTTGTATTGTTCAATGTTTCGATTCACCCGTGCGAAAAACGGGTATACCATCTAGTACGTATATATTCCTTGAGAATTTTCGTGTATAGTTAAAGCATGCTTAAATGATATTTTTCTGTAATAAACTATTAACCTTGATTAATTTTTTGAACATGTCATTTCATTATATTTGTTTATTTTATGTAAAATCGTTTGGCAACGAACTTATTTTTTGTGATCTCGGAAAAATATTTAATTTGGCATTCGATTGTTAAAAGGACTTCGTAGAGAGATGTTGTTATAAAAGTTTATGTTGCTTGATTTATTCTTTAAAGTGAAATCGCAGAATATAAATTTATTTTTAGTAGATAATTTCACACAAAATTATGAAATAATAAGTTTACTACTCAATTATTATTCTTTTGCAAAATACATTTTTATGAGAAGCTAATTGAAATTTGACTTAATTTTTCAAACGGATAGTAGGATAACATTGTTAAAAATTTATTTTTGTATTATTATGGTATCATATGTAATGAAAGTATATGAAGAAGAGAAATCAGATTTTTGACAATAACATAGTAACATTTGAAAGATGAAGAAGATTTGAAAAAATTTTCTAAGCTGAATAAAAATTAAAAGTTTTAAAGTCTGTGCACTCATAGTGAAAAAAGCACTTATTTTTTAAAAATTTCTGAAATAGCAATACAAAACAACTAAATTCTCTTTAAAACAAATTACAAATGCCTTATGTAATGAAAGGATTTAACAAATTCTACACTAAAACATCAAAAACTTAATATTTAAGAAAATAACTTATCTCCTCGGTAAGATCCCTGTGAAAAGGAATTTTTCATTTTAACTGCGTCGAAAGAGTAGGAAGGAATTTTCTCTTCAGCCGAGCTAAAACATCTTAATTGCTCTGCCAATCAGAACGCTAACTTTCCACACTGCGAGTAAGTTAATCTCTCTCTTCCTCCCAAGTTCATTTTGACCCTTAATTCTTTCATGCTAACTTTTAATTCTCTAAGAATTCAATTTCCTTTTATATAATAATATTATAATGTAATAAATTTAGTTTTAACAGTTTGGATGAAGAGAGATAAATGCTATTTAAATATAATAGAAAACTGTAAACAGAATCCCTCCGCTTCAAAATAATATAATCCACTTATAATATACATACTATGCAATGCATTTTTAAAAAATAATTGGTTTTGTTGTTTCCTGCAATATTTCAAGAAAAATGCATTCGTTTATATCAGTGATTCCCAAAGTGGTCTATGACGACCTGCAAGGGGTCCACGACAGCAAGAAAATAATTTGGGGGTCCATGAGGTGTAAATGGGGGTCTATGACAATTGTTCTTATTAAACCAGAACATGATTTTAATTTTAAAAGAAAAATTTAATCAAATGGAAACCAGATTTTACCTACTTAACACATTTATTTACAACTAGCTTTTACCCGCGGCTCTGCTCGCGTTGATGTCTTTAAATAACTGTCAAAGTCGTAATCATTATCATTAGAAAGTAAATAATATAATATGATAATTTTTGGTTATTGCTTGACTGGAACCAATAAAATTTAAAATGTCTAAAATTGAACTTAGTTTAAAAAAACTGAAAACGTAATTTATTATAATAATTAACAACAAATATTCAATAACTTAAACTATTAATATTTTTAATAATCGAAAGTATCTACGTTTAATATACAATTCCTCTTCATAAGAAAACAGAATATTATTCTAAGATGCTACTATATACCATATTGTATGTTCTTCCGTCAGTTGCAAATATGTGGAGATTTGGGCATTAGACACACCGATCAGGCTACATATAGTTGGTCATGGGAAAAACATTGCATTTCCAAATGCACCCCTGCTACCTGAAATGTTAGCTATATTAATAGCAACAATAAAACTGGAAATTGAACGCGTTTGAATTGAAACGATAGGTCAGTGTGGATACTTGGAATTCGAGTCATAACACTGTCAGTTTTCATGACATATGTTAAAATATTGGCACCAAGTATATTCTGCATCAGTTTTGTGATCCAAAGCATCGTTCCTTTACATAGTCAAGGAGCATCGAGATTTTGCATAACTGGTACATTTAGTTTTAATTGAAGTTTATGTAAGGGTACACCCGAAAGTTTAAGTGAATTTAAGAACTCCGTGGGATATGAAGTACTTCGTTCTTTATCCGTGATTGTATTCATTGATAAATATTTCTTCAACCCCCTCCCCCGACCGTTGTTTAAATTTTCAATGTTGATTTTATGGACAATGTCATTGTTAGGCGCCTATATTGAACTTGTGCGCAACCACTGATCCTAATTTAAATTTTGTTGCAAGCCCGGGTAAATTTGAGCAATAAGATTTACATCATTTTCTTCTACATTACAAAATTCTCTGAAAGTAAAATATAACCTCCAGCATTTGCGTCCAAACATCCATAACTGATTTTCAATTGCGTTTTTGCATAAAGTTCCAAATTTAAACCATAGCAACTATCTTCAGGGTTTTTCTGATGGTCATTAATAATAAGTTTAGCAAAAACGTTTTTCCGGTTCCTCCAGGGGCTTCGAGAAAAAAGAGTGCACCACTGCCGGATTCTATTTCGCGTAACACTTGTTAGAAAACGTAACTTTGTTCTGGAGTTAACTGAAAGATAAATTCTGTTACTTGATGTTGCAATGCTATAAAATCGTAGATTAATTCTCAAGCAAATTCATTATCGAAGCCATTTCCGTCAACACGTCTAGGACCAATCATTCCAAAATCATGTTGCTTCTTCCCAACCATTCTGAAAACCTTTATTACGTTTCGTTGTAGATGTGTTCATTGAAAGGCATATTTGGTTGTTTTTCGTCGCAAAATATCTTCCGCCATGTAGTCTTTGTACTTATTCCAAAAGGTTTGAGGATTAGAAAGACTGAAGATGAAATAAGTATTGCGTAAAGCTCCCTAATTTTATTCGGTGATTATGACATGGCATGGATGCCTCCATAGTATATATCTTCAAAATAATACCTCCATGTAAAATATCTAGGTTCAGTATAAATGAAAAATTTTGTGCAAAATATGAATATTGTATAATTAAGTTTAAAAAATTTTAAGTAATAAAATACTTTCAAAACTAATCAAACTTGTCAAAACTACTAAAGTAATCAAAACTTTTTATGAAACTGTTAATTAATATTACCAAAGAATTTTCAATATCATGCGCGCGCAATTCGCTAAAACTTTATTTTGTTTCCCTCTTTAAAAAGTGGGAGAAAATTTGCATTAAAATATCTGAAATTGTCGGAATAGAGAACTTCTTAGCCAACTTGGCGATATTTCTCAAAGTTTGAGTTTGACATTTAACAATCGTAACTTAATAAACGTTAGGCGTTTAATAAAAACCATTTAAAAAATTGCTTTTTGTAAAGATGCTAAATTACACTGTGTTTCAATTCACTGTGTTATAAATGTGAGAAATTTTCATTATTAAAATTTCCATTATTGACCAAATGCATAATTTTGCGCCAACTTGGTGGGAGTAAGCAAAGTCCCACGGTTTTACCCACAAAGTTCCCGTTCCCATTGGAATATGGAGATAAAATGTACCTTATGTTACTCGCTGATAATGTAGCTTTCCATTAGTGAAAGAATTTTTAAAATCGCACCAGCCGTTTCCGAGATTAGCCGAAACAAACAGACAGACAAAAAATTTAAAAATTGATTTTTTGATATAAGTACCGTATATACCTTTAAATGCATTTAGTAAAAAGCTGCTAATTTAAAATTACAAACAGACACTTCAATTTTATTTATTTGTATAGATATTTAATGAGGCTAATTTGAAGTTATGTGACAGAATGAATTTTATTAAAACAAGGACCATCATTTCAGCATTTTTTGCCAGAATTAAGCTAAAGGAGTATAATATTGGAAGGGAATTCTCCTAGTTTCTCAATTGGACACAGACAATTTGCCAGTAAAACGACGTTTTAACCTACGTTCAACGTTTAAATTCCCTTTATTCAGATTTTGAAACTAGGTTTGTGAATGCATTTACTTGGTAATTACCACAGAAGGGAATGAATTCCCCTGGTCACATTGGAAAAAAAAAGGGCATGTTACAAGAGGAACTGATCAGAATAGGAAGTAACGGAGATCTTAAAGTAAAGTTTAGAAACGGATGTCAGAGCAGTCTTGGCTTTAAAGAGACATACCTGTTATTTATCTTGAATTATGGAGTATTGGAGAAAGTTTTTAATCGCTTTTCCCAGCGAGGAGTTTCAGCGCGGTTGTCGGTTGGTCACTACTAACCGAGGAAATTCAGGTTAATCCTGACAAGATTGATGACAAATATTAAAAATTTGTTATTGAAGCACCAGATTCATCCCTATTATTATAAACATTTGTTTTTTAATCAGTTATTTTATGTATCACTCAAATTTTAAATTCATATGTGTGTGTGTGTTTCTTAAGTTTTAAACTCTATATTTCACAACAGTTAGAAATTTGAATCTTTTAAAGTAAGTAGCTCTGTACCAGCTGTCATAAACACATTGAAGTTAATAAATTTGCAAAAATTCAATATTACATAAGTAGGGGTTTACCCCAAACCAAAAACAAGACAAGGGGTCTATGAGATAAAAAGTTTGGGAAACACTGGTTTATATCATGCATCTGTGAGAATGATTGTTGCATAATTTCAAAGCATAAGGACATCTTTGTATATTGTAAGAATTTTTTTTTCTTAATCAGGCGAAAGAAAAGCAAATCTAACTTCGATACAAAGTAATTTGGCTCAAAAAAATTATGAATATATAATTTTATCTAAAATTAGAAATTAGGGGTATCTATGACTATCTAGGAAGAATTATAAATTTAAAATAATAACCTGTTTATAAACTATAGAAATTTAATCCTTACTATTTAGAATTTCATTATCCAAATATTTATTAATAAAATTAATTGGGTATTTTTGAATTAAACAGTATTTAGTAAAATGTTTATAGTTTTTTATTTTTTCTGATTTATTTGAAACTAGAAATTTATTGCATTGCGTGTAATTTATAACAACATTTCTGAATATAGAAACATGCACATTACTCTCCCAATGTGGTACTTTTATAATATTGAAATTAAAGTCTTCTCGTTTATCATAAATATTAGTAACTATTTTATTATCTTTTAATTTAATTTCTATATCAAAAAAATTTGCTTCATAATTGTTACTATTTGTCTGAATTAAATTAAGATATTGTGGATAAAAATTAATGTTAGGTTTAAAGTTGCCTTGCTTTCCTAAAATAATATCATCTATATAGCGAAAAAAGTAATATTCTAAGTTATCTATGATACTATTTTCAAAATAATGTAAATTTAAATTGGCAAGAAAGTTGCTAGCAGGGCCACCTTGTGGAAGACCCTTAATCTGTAGATAATAATTACCATTATGATAAACATAGTTCTCTTTTAGAACTAACCTAAGTAGAGAACCAAATCTATTATATTTGACATTTTTAAATAAATTATCTTTATGTAATTTTACAAGTGTTTTAATCATATCATCAGTATTAATAGAGTTAAAAAGATCTTCAAAATCTAAACTATATACTGAAAATATATTTTTATCTTTAATTTGTGCAATGAGTTCTTTACTAATTTTAAGAATGGCTGAGGTTTTAAGATTATTTATTGTATATATATATATATATATATATTATTATTAGTAGTAGTAGTATTCCAATGTTTATTTTGAAATAATTTTTTTAAATGTTTTCATTTTATAGCAATCCATAATGGAAAATATGTAACAGAAATTTCAATACAAAATCAAACATAGTAAATATACAAATATAACATCAACATTAATAAAAAAAGAAGCCAAAAAAAGATGTTTGCTCCTGAATGATTTGATACTGTCTTTCTCTCACCGCAAGTTTGTTTTAAATCCGTATTTTAATAGTTTTCATTATCATTATTTTCAGTACGCATAGTAAATTTTAAACCTAAAAATAAAATTTTAGCCATAATATGACAGAATTAATTACATGTACTACAAACTGCAAATTTTTTGTTTTTTTTGGCAATTAATTTTTTTTACAAATTTAAGAAATTTTGCACATTAAATTTGAGACAAAAGATTGAAAACCTTTCTTTAAGATCATTTCTTTATAATCTAGTCTAATTTAACAGAAAAAATTTTAAAATACTTGATTTAATTATTTTATCATAAAACTATAAAATAAATAAAAAAATATCTCCATTTCTTAAAACTTTAAATTACAATTATAGTAAATGATTTTCAAACTACTTTCACAATTATATAAAATTATTCCTATTTCATAATTAAGATGTAAAAAATTGAAAAAAGTAGAAACAAAAAAAATATCAACTGTTCTAAACTCTCAGATAAAAAAATTAAAAATGGACATTTGTATTTCTTAATGAAAAATAGAAATGTATGATTATTGTTTCCTACACTCCTCACTTAACTGTAACTGAGACTGCCATATTTTCCCGCCTTCCTACCCCAACTGAAACTTTACACCTCCGCACCAGGACATTTTGTAAACAGGAAGCACATCGTATGGACACAATCCAAAGCACCAATGTCCGCACCAATCCAAAGCACCTTCAAAAAGGTGTAATTTTCACTTATGCCTGCCTTACTACTTAAAACTAAGAGTAATTAATTGTAAATATTTTCTGTAATTTAAACATTTGTATTATCTCCATCTTTGGCTGTTATTAGAACTCAAGCAATGGCATCGATGATGAATAAATATAATACACAGTAACAATCAATGAAAAAATAATACATGATTTTTAATTTTAAAAAAGTAAATAAATGCAAAATAGCACATACCTATACAATCTCATTATTTGAGACTGAAAGAAAACAATTATTCCAAAACAAAATGAAACACAAATTATAATGCCATTTTAAAAGAAAAAAATATTCTTATTTTGGAGATAATTGCAGTGTAAACTTTAGTTCTTTTTTTATCTAAGCCCTATTTCCATTTTAAAAACCAGGAAATATGCTATATATTTATCTTAAACCATAAACCTGAGCACAAAAAGAAAGTTACTCTTCAATATGGATAATAAAATAACATCAAAAATAAAACAATTACAATCAATATATATATTTGCAATAGCATATACATTAGTTTAAAAATATTTTACACAAGTTTTTAAATTAAATATATTATAGTTTTAAAAAAATTATAAAAATAAGAAGCAAGAACAGACAAAGTAATATAAAATACTTAATATTTTTAAAATTGAAATTGTGTGAAAGTACTTTCTTAAAAAAATTTTAGCAATACCTGAGTAATTATAATCAAGTGTTCACTAAATGAGTCTTAATTAAAATTTTATTGAATACTATGAAATCTTAAATAAAATAAAGATGGTTAAAATGATAAACCTTCCCTAAACACTGAAAATTAATTTAAAATTTTTCCCAAAGCTGATACGGTATATGATTACATAGTTTTTACATGCACATTAAATAGAATTTTTATGTAAAAAATTTCCATTATTTATTCAAATATGAGTAATTACTTTCTATAACTCATAAGAATTCATTAAAGTAAAAATTAAATATTTCATATGCTCAATGCGAACAAATTGGAAAATTTATATAGAAAAATATTACCTTCATAAAATACTTATTTGCAGTACTTGAATTTTTCGTTTTGCTTGAATGAACAGCTGAGAACTTTAGTAATTTCTAAATAATATGTAATACTGTAGTATATGTGTGAATTATCAAAAATTTTTATCTGAATAAAACAAAAATATAATAACATAAGTATTCATAAAAAGTAACAAAAATGTGAAAAAAAAAGAGTCGTGGAACTACTTGAGAAAAAGAAGGACGACTTTTTTTAAATAGTTTATTTAGACAAAACATATTTTTAAAAAAGAATTCTATAAAATACAAATTCTTAAAACACAATACAGATATGTTTATTGATCAAAATTACAATGTTTTACTTTCAGAGTTATTTTTAGCAAAATATATTCATGCAAATCAATCATTAACTCCTTTTACATACAAGTAATTGTTTCCACAGTAACTTTTCCAAATTTTCTGTTGACAACTGAGAAAGGAAACTTCTCCATCCCATGACATGCAGCTCCTGAATTAAATAAGCATTTATAAAATCAATTACATAACTTTGATTTCTTAAAAGATTTTAAAATTTAATTAAAAATGCATTCATAATTTTTTAGAGATATTTCAATGCTTAACTGTTTTATTTTAGAGTGAACAATACCTATATACTAGGCCATTTTTGAAAGTAGAGAAATCTGTTATAATTATTTGTTATATATCATAATCCGAAAGTAAGATAAAATACAGTAAAAATACTCATAACATTATTACAATAAATCATATAAAAACATAAATGGCACTGAGAGTAAAGATTTTTAAGAATTCAAAATATCGATTGAAACACTAAATGCCCTAAATACAAAATACCCAAAACATTTTTCTGCTTTATCAGTTACATCTGTAAAAACCATGATTGGTTTTATTGGCACATGCTTGGCTAAGCTGTGTCATTCATGAATTTACCACAAAAAAGTATCTGCAATATGAAAAAACCTTTGCAAACATAGTTAAAAGAGGGCAGAATGACAAGGAAAAAAGTTGAAAATAAAGAAAGATTTATGTAGTTTCACAAGAGCTAGTCATGTGTGTTTATCAAACATACCAAATTACATATAAGAAATGAAAGATAATTTAAACAACTCAATATTATAAAATCAATATTTATTTTTAAAAAGCAAGTCACTAATGAAACTTAAAAATAATTCAAATGTAGCAAATCAAGCTTGATAAGATGAAAATTGGAAAAATCTTTAGCATTTTATTAAATAAAGCATACTTTAAAAATCAAGTAGAAAAGGAAATTTTCCTTTAGAAGAGTAAACTATTTAACTTTTTGTGTAAAATGTCAAGAATAATCTATGTAAAAAAAACTTACTCAAAATTTTAAAGTAATTAATATGCTAATACCCCTTTCACACAAACAAAATGATAACAAGCTTGTTTATAATTTTAAAAAAGGAGAGAAACAAGAACAGTGCTAAGTAATCTTATTTGTTTTAAATAATTTTTTGTAATCATACAGAAGCATAAATGGTCGATGTGATACTTTACATATATATAAATATCATAATTCAAAAAAATAATTAAAAACTGAAAGCATTTTTAAAGTTTTCATGAAAAATCTGCATTAATACTTCTAAAACTAACTTAAACATTGACGGCTAATACTAGTAATGTTTCATCTGACTTAATTTATTAATAAAGTAAACATTCAATGAAAATAACGCTGCAATTAATTATTAAGAGCTTTCACTACTGATTGGAAGTTGTTATGCCTAATCAAATAATAATATTAAACATTAAATCAGCAAACCAATATTCTTTTTACACACATATACATTTCCCATTTATGCATTAGAATCAACTATTCCAGCCATAAACTAGCAGAAAGAACTTTAACGCAAATTTAAACAAAAGTATTATATTTCATTCGCTTAATTTTTTTTAAAGTTTATAGATATTCCTTACACTAAAATATATGCCTTGTTCTAATTATAAAAGTTCAAGATATGAAACTTTTCTACCAACTAATTTCCAAAACAAAGTACTTCTTAAAAAATACTATTAATCCATTAATTGATTTATCATAACTGTCTCATTCTTATAATTTTATTTTTGTAGTGATTTCCCATACTGCTAAAGGAAGAGTTATTTTTAAATTTTTCTTTAGTACTATTATATATATACACAGTGGTAGCAAAAATTGTGGACACTTTTAGAATTTTTTATGTATTTTAAATACATATGCTTACAGAAAATGTTGCGATTCACAAAATACATATATCATTTAAAGAGAATTTAATACTAAATTTAAAGCATTCAACAGAAATTAAATATTTGCAATGCAAAAATGTTAAGCTGCAATAACCAATATACATTAGATACAAATGATAGCAGTGAATTATCAATACATAGTAGGGTAGCTTTAATTTTTTATTACAGCTTTTGCATCGATGTTTCATTTGAGCTTACAATAGTCTTGCTCTCTATTGCAAGGTATCAGAAAACAATTATAGCCTCAATTAGTTCCCTTTCATTTGATAGACACCTCGTTCAGAGAAAAAGGTGCCCCACACTTTCAATAGGATCAAGGTCAGGACAGTTTCCTAGCCTGGACAATAACAATATTTAGTCAATAAGCAACAACATCAAATAAAAGATTATATTAGCTACCTAGAAAGAGATGCAAGATTTTTGTGTAATGAGACAGTTGTTTATTCTATGTTGAAATTACAAGACAGGTTGGTGGTGCAGTGACTACATCTGAAGCCCGAAAGTGTTGCTTACAGTATCAGAAGAAAAATTGAATAAAAACAAAGCAGGGAAAAGACCAGAAAAGGTGCACCAGATATGTTGATGACAGAACAATAAAAAGAATATTTCTCCAAGATAGAAACATGTCCTCAACGGTCATCAGAAGTTATCTGAATGATATTGGTTTTTCTGTCAGTTCAAGAAAAAACAACCAGCAGAAGATTAACATATGTTGGATTAAGAGGTAGAATTCCATGAAAAAAGCCTTATCTCAGTTTTCAGCACTGCAAAAAAAGACTACAGTGTGACAGGTAATACATTAATTGAACAAGTGACCAGCGGTCACATGTTACATGGAGCGATGAAACTAAGATATCATTAATCAGAATACATGGGCAAAAATATTTAAGATGAAGAAGAGGAGAAGAGCTACATCCTGACTGCATACAGGCAATTGTGAAAAGTCCACTTAGTGTTATGATTTGGTTTTGCATGTCAGCAGATGGTATTGGTTGTCTTCATGTCATCGATGGGACATTGAATGCCAGGAAATACAATTGACTCTATTCTAGAACCCAAACTTCTACCTTCTATCAGGGATCTCTTTTCCAACAATGCTTCATTTATATTTCAGCAAGATTCTGCACCCTACCACATAGTAAAATTATCAAAAGAGTGGTTTCATACAAAGAGAATTAATTGAATTGTTGCCATGGCCCAGAAAAAGTCCTGATCTCAATCCTATCCAAAATTTGTGGTACTGTTTGAAAATTCTTGTCCAAATGATGAGGCATCCATCAAATAAAAGAGAATTATTTGAGGATATAGTTGTTTCTTGATATCTTGCAATAACGAAGGAAGAGCTTAAGACCATTGTCAGCTCGATGAAACATCAATGTGAAAGCTGTAATAAAAAATAAAGGCTACCCTACTATGTAGTGATAACTCACTGCTATAACTAGTATCTAATGTATGTTGATAATTATTGTAACTAAACATTTTGGTACTACAAATATTTAAGTTTTGTTAAATGTAGTAAATTTAGTATTAAATTCTCTATAAAATGATACATAAGACTTTGTATTTTGTGAAACCTAACATTTTCTAAAAGCATACAAATTTAAACAAAAATTTCCAAAAGTGTTCACAATTTTGGCCCACAACTGTATATGTATATATATATATATATATATAAATCAGAACACATGCTAGAGGATAAGAAGGGTGATAAAATAATCAGAAAAGGAGGGGTATTATACAATGTAAAAAGAATTAGACCAATAAATTAAGTATAGCATAAAAATTGATCATGATAGGTATAAAAATACTATGCTAGAATGGTATATTAAAAATATATTCTTAGATTTTCTTTATATTACTTTATATTTTCCTTTTTTAATAAATGCATCAGGTAAAAATATAGCAATAGTATTTCTTTTAAAAGATTGGCATTATTTATTTACTTTTAAAAAATGCTAATTAAAAAACTAAAATAATTCAAAATCAGCTTGTATAGTAAAATTATATATCAATTTTAATATAATAAATGCTCATAAAAGTATTTGTTAAAAGTAAGGAAAACAAAATATGTATTATTTTTTTTAACAGTAAGCCCTATGAGGGAAAAAGAAGTTTTTAGTAGAGTAACTAAGAAAAATGAGCCTATTAAATTTTCCATTAGATTCAATTTTAATACAACAGTAATTACCAACATATAAAATGGGATTTGAACAAGGATATTTGCATATAATCATAACTACCTCAGAACCATATTGGCAAAGTTCTGTAATATTTACAGTGGAGGATGAAGGATGATTTAAAAAGATTTTCATTTTAAGTTTAAATCACTTTTTAATTTAATCTCTAAAAATTTTAAACTTTTAAATGGGATTCTGTTATTCTTTTATATGTAGATTCTATAATAATTTAAGTATAATACATAAATCATATAGTTGGGGTAAAAAACAAGCCCCAGTTTTCAAATCAATTTCCATTTATAATTCCAGTTAATTAATTTTTGCATTGCATTTTGAAAGAAAAAAAAACTAATGCTTGCTCCTAAAAATATAATTTCATAACATGTGAATTGGAACATTTACACTTATGAGGTAAAATGCTGCACAACAAAAGCAATTTTGTCACATTTCCTTTATTTTTGCAAAGTACAACCTAATTTTTAGAATTTTAGGACTGAAAACAAATGAAAGGGGGGGGGGGTATTGAAGCATAGAAACTAGAAGCAATTGAAAATAAAGCAAACAATTTGTTAAAGCACAACTGGAAATCATGTGCATAGTCGCAATAAAACAATGGAACCAATTTATCTGAAGTTGGTGATTTATACCAATGCAGCAGCAATGTGATAGTGGTAATACACAAGTAATCATTAAGCATAAAGAAATATTTTAAAAACCATATTTAAAAATGTAAATCAATTTCTAAAAAAAAGTAAAGTCTGAAAAGAAGTATGACAATACATATGGTAAAAATTGTAAAATATAAGTATTTATGTACATATAGTTTATAGATTATGTTTTTATGTAAATTTCATGTGTACTTATAAACTTAAATACATGATTTTAAACATATAATTTATGTAATCATATTAATAATTAAAATTAATATGATACTAAGGATAATTCAACTAGAAAATAAATACAAAAAAATTACAAAATAAAAAACTTTCAAATAAAATAAAGCATATATAAAATTGTATTTTGTGTAAATGCTAGAAAGAATATAAATCTTTGAATGCATTTTCAAAAACAAATATCTGATCCAAAACAGAACATCAAACCATACTTCATTTCAATTATAAATAATCTTAAAAATAATAGCTTCAAAGACAATCTGATAAACTTAAATATTTTTAATTCTTACCATATTCTCCATTTATTGTAGCAGCAATTATAGCTCCACTGAAAGATGGATACTTAGCAATAATTCGTTTTATTGAATCATTAGCAGCTTGGGTAGGATTCATCCCCTGTCTCATATTTTCTACAGTATTATAACTGAAAAACAATGAATTGAGCATTTAAGTATTTTTCTTTCACAAAAATACTTATAATAAATAAGTTAATTGTCAATCAAACACAAGCACTTTAACTAATTATTTTTTGCCTTTTGATTTAATAATTGAAATTAATAGAACTGTTGTTCCACAATTGAACAAATTACTGTAATTATTCAAAATTTAAAAATGAATTCTTAACTGTATAAGGTATGCCACTTTAATATTTTGTTTGTTTCTGACACAGTTAATATCACATTTGCAATACACAATATAATGGATGAAAATCTGTTTTCTTGACTAATAAAAAGAATATTAAACCATTTGAACTTTTATACTATCAAAAGAACTTACCTCTTGTTTAATAAAACTTTTACAAGCCAAGGAAACATTTTATATATAATAACTTAATTTTTCTCATGCACAACAATCCAAATTGATTCCTACTCTACATGTAACTAAGATTTTATAGCAGTTATATATAAAGTATTCTAAGAAATAAAGAAAGACAAAAAAAGAATGAAGTTTTTTTTTTTTTAATAAAAATGAATAATCTGATAGAATCCAAAATGTAATTGAGTCTCGTTGGAAGTTATAAATAATGCCTTGCATTTAACCATATCAGTTCCCAAATGAAAATCAAAAGTAGTTCTTAATACACAAAAATATTTTAAAAAAAGCATTTGGTCATTAAAACCATCTGACACTCTTATACTACAAAGAAATACAGAGATACTAAGCGGCAGTAAAAAATTACAAAAAAGACCATACTACAAACAATTGTATTTATGCAAAAGTTGATATGTGTGTAAAGGGAGAAAGTTCATAGATTAAAATTTAAAGCAAAGCTTCACTACCAAATGCTACAATAAATAAAAGCATCCATTAGACATAAATTCTATCTATGAAAATTTAGGTAGGAAAGCATGAACATGATATGGTATCAAGATTAAAAGTGTCAAATAGAGCTCTTGCAACCAATCATGATCCAGATATTACCTTTTTTAAAACTATAACAGATTTCAAAGACTCTTCCATTACAAATTCTATTTTGAATGCTGAATAATTGTCAACACTTAAAAATTTCAATTTAATACTATTTTTGCCACCACAATAGCCATGTGGGCATGGTTGTAAGTTCATGGCTACATTGTTTCTGTCAAGTTGTGAGTTTGAATTCATCATACCATTAAAGACTCATCCAATAGACGAGCTAGAGCACATGAAGTTTATCAGAGCTCAAAATCTTTATATTGGCATACCACAGAAGCTTCAAAAGTAGGTTGCCAGCACAGGGATTATCCTCATTGTACAGTGGTCACCAAAATTGTGAAAATTGTTATGCTTTTTAAGTTTGTATGCTTATAGAAAATGTTACCTTGCACAAATAGCAAAGTCTTTTATATCATTTTAAAGAGAATTTAATACTGAATGAAAAAATTAAAAAAAATTAAAATATTAGCAGCTCAAAAAAAGTTATGTTGCAATAACTATTGATATGCATTAGATACTGATGATAGCAGTGGGTTATTAGTGCTTAATGGGGTAGCCTTCATTTTTTATTACCGTTACACAAAGATGTTTCATTCAGCTGAGAATAGTTTTAAGCTTTTCCTACATTGTTACATAATACCAAAAAATAATTATGGCCCCAATTAATTCCCTTTTGTTTCCTGGGTACCTCATTCGGACAAGAATTTTCAAACACTGCCACAAGTTTTTGATAGGATTGAGGTTACGACAACAATTCAATTACCTCAGAACGACACCAGTCTTTCGATTACTTTTCTGTAAGGCAAAGAGCAGAATCTTTCTGAAAAATGAATAAAGCATTGTAGGTAAATAGATCTCTGGTGGAAGGTAGAAGTTTGGGTACTAGAATGGTGTTAATGTACTTTCGGCATTCACTGTCCCGATGAAGGTGACCAATACCATCTGCTGAAATGCATGGCCAAATCATAAAACTATGTGAGAATTTCACAGTAGCCTGGATACAGTCAGGATGTAGTATTTATCCTATTCTGCCTTACATATTTTCGTCCATCACTATCAAATAATAATATCTTAATTTCATCACTCTATGTAACTTGTTACCACTAATCATTTGTCCAATTAATGCATTTCTTTGCCCACTGTAATCTCTTTCAGTGTTGCTGTAAATTGAGATAAGGCTTTTTTTTGTGTGAAATTCTACTTCTTTGTCTAACATTTGCTAATCTTCTTATTATTTTTGAAATGACAGAAACACCAGCATGATTCAGATAACTTCTGGCGACCATTGATGACATTTTCTTATTATGGAGACATAGTATTTTTGCTTTTCTGTCATTAACAGATGTAGTGCACCTTTTTAGGACTTTTCCTGCACTGTTTTTTATTAAATTTGTCTCCTGATATCTTAAACAAAACTTTCAGTCTTTAGATGCAGTCACTGAAACACACACCTGATTTGCAATTTTAACATAGAAAATACCACTTTTTCGTTACACATCAATTTCTAGGTGTTCAATCTACTCTTTTATTTGATGTCATTGCTTCTTGACTAAATAGCATTGTTGTCCTGGCCAGGAAACAGTACTGACCTCAATCCTACAGAAAACTCGTGACACCATTTGAAAACTCTTGCCCAAATGAGGTACCCATGAAATAAAAGGAAATTAATGGAGACTGTAATTGTTTCCTGGCAGGAAGAGCTTAAAACTAGAATGAAGGAAGAGCTTAAAACTATTTTCAGCTCAATCAAACATCGATGTGAAGCGGTGATAAAAAATAAAGGCTTCCCTACTAAATACTGATAACTCACTGCTATTATCAGTATATTATGTATATCAACAGTTTTTGCATTATAACTTTTTTGCATTGCAAATATTTGAATTTTGTTTTTTGAATTGCGTTCAGTATTTAATTTGCTTTAAAATTATATAAAAGACTTTGCACTTTGTGCTACGTAGTATTTTCTATAAGCATACAAATTTAAAAAACATAACAATTTTCAAAAGTTCACAATTTTGGCCACCACAATATAATCATGGTTGAAAATTACAAGGTCTTTAGCCTTGTATTATTTTTTTAATGCAACTTTAATTATCAATCTGTGTTATTGTTGTCTTTTTTTTTATAATAATACCAATACCTTCACATAATATGGATCCTAAATATTGTGCATAATTTTCAAGAGCTAGTCATTTCAAGAAAAATAATTATTTTTAAGATATTATAATTTCATAAAACGAAGAGAGGAGTGTTGATACCTGGGTACAAAACGCATCATGACATCTCCATCCCCAGTAGCAGCAGCACCCCCAACATTTTGATCTACATAAACACCAGATCCTGGAATGGGAGAATCACCAACTCTCCTAGGATATCAAATTCTAAGAATAAGAAAGATAATTAAATAATAATTTGTAAGGTGATTGAAAAATATATATTAACTAATATCAGGGGAATGAGTGTTTTAGTGCTGGAAAATCACACAGTTTTTTGTAACCTAACCAGATCCACTAATTTATTAAAAACTAAACATCTAATAAAATATAATCAAAAAGCTCCACTGTTAAGAATATATATTTGAAAAATATTAATGAACTTAAGTATATAAGCAAAAATTGATTAGACATACATATATATACAGAAAATATCAGTTGGTGAAAGCTTTTAATTATTACATACAAAACCATTCAAAAGAAAAGAAAATGTAACCTGCAATAACTGATTAGTATCAACAATATATGAAAACACATTTCATTTAAGCAGAAAGAGATTTACTGAGAATTGTAAGCATTTTAATTGGTCTTAAGTAGATAAAACTGCTTGCTTGATGTTTATGAGCTTTGAAAAAAATATTACTTTCTTGATAAACTTAAGCAAAGGAAAAATGTGTTGAATATTCAACAAATATTTATATACTAAGCAAATTTATGTTTATGAAAGACTACTTCAATAATGTCTGAATTCATTCAGAACACATTTTTATATTAAGGGTACCTTTAATTTCCAACTAGTGTCTGAAGCATTTCTTATGGGTCATTTCTTGGATCATTCAGAGAACAATATTTACAGTAGATTTAAAACTATATTCACTTTGCATGACAATCATTGCTTCCTTTTATTGTTGGCAACTTAATTGCAAATGTGGAGTTTACTGAATATTTTTGACTTCTAAAAGCTATTTTCATCCAAGATTAATTTAAAACACTACATTATATTGTATTTTTGCAATTATAAGCTGATTTGTACACTATGCTTATTATATACTTAGGTTTTATTTTTAATGTAGAACAAGGGTTTCAAAAAAGGTTAATTCAATCAAATATTTTAAAATCTCACCTAACCTTGAAAAAAATTTTAAAAATATATGAAAAATTATTTAAATAATCAAGATGCATTCAATTATTATAAAAGAGAAAAATGTTTGGAAAAAGTATAGTTAATTATATACTACTAATTTTCTAAAAACATTCAACAATGTAGTAAATCTCAATTAGTTGGTTGACCAAGAGATAACAATGAATTGGTAAAAAAAAATGCTAGTTTTATTGATTAAAGCAAGTACTTTGCTTTATTTTACACCTAAGAGAGCAAACATACAGAGCCAAAATTCAATAAAATCTATACAAAATCAATAATTATTTTTTAGAAGGCTCAACTATTTTTTCCTAAATGAATTTAAGCAATTTTTCATAGTACCTTATTTTCTTATATAAAGGCAAAAAAGAAAGCTCTTTTGTAACTCTTTATACCACAAAAACATAAAAGAAAATTTTCTCCTGGCTTATAACTTTAAATGCCTTTTCAGATACTGACATTGTACTTTAATTTGAATGCTAAATAGAAATTTAAATGATTTTAAATTATTCGTTCTTAGCAGCACCTTAACAGTAACTATAAGGAATGTTTACTATTCAAACAAATTCTTAAATTCAGGAAAAAACTTCAACCTGTGGTAAACAACAAACAAACTCAAACTTATATAAACCAATACCAATAAATACACCAAAATACAACAGAAAAATAAATACATTTTTAAAAATTTAACTTCACTCTTTCCACTTCTCAATGTAGACTAAATAAATGATAAACAACTTGCTAGACTTAAGCTTACATGTATCAATACTAATCTTTAAAGGGGGGAATAGAATTATACTAGGAAAACAAAGATTTATAGAGAAATAAAATTAGAAATTTAAGAGCATAGTTCACACCCTCTACATCTCAATGTTGAGTAAATTAATGCTATAGTAACAATGAATTACTGTAGTGTAAGCATAGAGGTTCCACTCCAACTAAATTTTATATAGTATACCTCACAAAAAATAGTATACAAGGTGTGACACAAAAAAAAAAGACTGGTCCTATAAATCACTGTACTTACATAATCAGTTCTCCGTGTCAGTATCACCTTCAAAGTAGTTCCCTTCAGCATTCACACACTTCTGCATTCGTTGCTGCCATTGCTGGAAACAGTTCTGGAACGAGATTTTTGGAAGTCCCTTCAAGAGATTTTTCGTTTTTGTCTAGGGGCCGCGGTAGCCAAGTGGTCTAGGCATCGGATCGTGGCTAGCGTGTCATGAGTTTGATCCTAGTACCACTAAAAGACCCGCCGTGTAGGGGAGTGATGCACGTTAAATCTGTCGAGAGCTCAAACATCCTCCCGTTGGTGTGGTGTGGTAGTTAGGAGAGGGGGGTGCCAGCTCAGATGTCATCCGCATCACTTGACCATGGTTCAAAATTACGCGGACCATCCCCAAAAGCCCTCATGTAGCTGAACATTGGGACGTTAATATTCACTCACTCATTTTTGTCTAAACCTCTTCAACTGAGGTAAAAAGGGCTCCCTTTCAGCAGGATTTAACTGTAGGAAATCAAAGAAAAGTTGCATGGGGTCAAATCAGGTGAATAAGATGTGTGCCCCATCACAGTAATGTTTTTTTCTGGTCAGAAATTGCTTGACAGATAGGGCCATGTGAGCAGATGACTGTCTTACAGCAACAACCATATATCGCTCTCCAATTGTGGCCTCTTTTTCCTAATTTTTTTATGAAGTCTTTTTAGTACTTCAATGTAGTAGTGTTGATTAACAGTCTGACCACTGGTACAAGTGGAAACCTACTCATATCATGAATTTTGGCTATGGTTTGGTCTGTAATCACTGACCTTTGGCACCCAGCAGGTTCATCATCTTCCTCACTGACCCTTCCCCCTGAAACCTTTTATACCATTCAAGCACATGTGCACGAGACAAAGTTTCATCTCCATAAGCCTCGGTTAGTAACTGAAATGCTTTTGTAACTGATTTCTTAAGTTTCACAAGAAATTTGATGTTGATTTGACGTTTTTCTGTCAAAATGCAGTTGCACATGTTCATCCAATGACGCGGTACTTCCAACTGGCATGATCAAATAATGTGAAACTACTCACATGGATAGAGGAGGTGTGTGGGATGATGTCACTAAAACAGTTGTTGCCAACTCCACTCTTTTTTTAAGCTACACACTTGATTTCATTTTTTTATGTCACACCTTGTATATATATGAAAATTAAGTTAACATTTTGTGTTTCTATTATATGTATTGATACACAACATAAAAAGTATCCAAATAATAAAAAAATATATCCATTAAAATAAAACAAAATCCTATAAAAATCACTAAAAATACGTAAAATTTTTAAAATATCATTTAAAACAACCATGTTATACTTTCATTAAAAACATATAAAAGAATTTTCATAGACTATGAGAATAAATTATGGGAGATATTTCCTGTGTGTGTGTTGTCAGTAAGATACTAATATTAATCTTGATTCCCCAGAAATCATAATAAAGTATTTACTGAACGTAAAATACAATTTATCTTTGCAACTGCATGCAGAATAATAGAGTTTAAAACTAAAACATGTTTAAATCAACCACACACTTTTCTTTTCCTATTAAATCCTTTACCATGGGCAAATACCACTTTTGTTTAATGATTTCCCCCTTATTCCAAAGGAATTAATTTTTTCACTATGCATTTTTTCTCTTTTTTTCCTTTTCATAAATATCCCCCACACCCCCTTTTCCCTTTTTCTTTGAACTCCTTTGATCAAAACAAATACATATTAATATTACTTCAAATTGACATTTTGTATTAGAGAATATCAGGGTGAACAAAAAATGTTATTCTCATTACAAAGGGGGAAAAAACACATGTAGCACGTTACAGTCTAACATGGCATTGATTGAATATACAACACATTAACCAATTCAAAACAAACTAGAAGAATATATTAATACAAAATCCTATTAGACAGAATTTACAGTGTGTATATTTGTGTGAGGATTTTTTCATAAAATTATTGAGATAAAATGGCATGAATGAAACAATGTAAGGTCATAGAGGTTATTTTGAAAGAAAAAATTAAGCATATAAAAAGCAATGAAGTGTAAATTTATTATTATTACTTGTAATTATTATAAATATAAAAAAAAATTCCTAAAATTTATTTTAGATGGTATAGGTAAAACTAAAGAAATATAACAACACATATTCTAATGTTTGCAGAGCTTATGCATGTTTACAGTTTTAAAAAATTAATAAATAAATACAGATGTAGCAAAAAGATATTCAACGATAACAAATAATCAACCACTAAAAAAATACCATTAAGATTATACAACAAGAAAAATATTCAAAAACTAAACACACCAAAGTCAAAATTTAAACCTAAAAAATGCACTCTGGAGTTTAATTTGAATATAGATAACCTTAAGAAGGAACAATCTGCAAAAAAGATTTATTTTTAGCTATAGCTTTATGTTTATTTTATAGAACATACAATAAATTAAATTGTATTACTGTATCATATTTCATATTATTTATATTATTTGTTTTAAAATTATTTTTACCGTCTTTCTTAAACAAAAAAATAACTTGATCTTCTAACATTTATTTGTTTTACTGAATATTTTAATAAATAAGTATGAACATTAATTGAAACATAGTGATAGTCCTTTAATATTTGTAAATTGTCGCATAATGCCTGAAATTTGAGAATTCAGAGGTTACCTGATGAGTTAATTTTACAACCACTAACATAACATGGAAAACAAATATTTAAGTTCCTCTAGAGCAAAACAAGATCATAAATCGCAAGAATAATATATTTTAGAACAGGTCACATATTTCAATAATTTTCAAACAGGAAAGTTAAAGTTCTCATATGAAAAGCCCAAAAATATATATTCTCAACTCTTTTTTCATTTAGGTGAGCCCCCAGTACCACACAAATTTTTATCATTTCTCTATCATCATTTTAAGATACAAATTTGCTTTCAACATGATTTTTTCTCTATTGATCAAACACAACCTTTTTCAAAACATGTTTTATACATTCTAGAAAAACTGATATTTTCATATTTTACACTTCAATTGAGCCAATATATTCTTGTTTTTTTCTTTTAAAAATTATTACAAATGCAAGACATTGCATAAGTAACAAGAATCATCAAAACAGCAATGTGCTAAGACTAAATCAAATAACAGTCACACAAAAAGAAGCGCAGTTTTTAACCTAAATATCAAATCTCCCTTACCCAGGAATTTTAAATTTTGCTCCATTACTTGATGTTCCACCTGCAATTCTGCCATTGGAATCAATAACTATCATTCCAATAGTATCATGATTATCAATACCAAAATCTGATTTGTCAGAGTTATTTCTTGGGGATTTAATAGAATTTGAATCCTTATAAGGTCCACACGATTCTTTTGGATCAGGAACCACATTCTGTAAGTTGAATATATTCCACTTTAAATATTCAAAGATGTATTTGTAAGATGTAAAAAAAATAAAAAATAACACACATTCTATTTTCTAAAAACAAAAACAAAATTCGGTCATTACAAGTATGAAAGCAATCTTAACATACTGTTTGCAAATATGTAAAGATTCAAAAAATATTCCACTCATACAACCTCGTAAAAAACTTTCTCAAAAACGATCCAAAATTCCTTAGTTTAATGAATAACTATTTATGCAGCTTAGATAAATATGTAAAAAACGTTCAATAATCAATTTTAATTTGAAAATTTAAAAGAAATGTCCTGAAATACAATAAAGAACCAAGGAATTCTCCATTCAAAAGATAGTACACATTATTCAGTAAAAACTGTTTTAGCAGTCATTTAAACTCATACTACACTGTCAAAAGAAAAATAAAGCCTAAAAAAGGATGGAAAACCTTTTAACATGCCGATGATCTTTGATTTGAAGTATATAACTAAATTAGTTTGAATTAACATTGTTTTAGAGCTTTAAGGCCTGTTGCCAACACGACCAGAAGGGCTATTAATAATAGACCTAGTAATTTAACTCTTCAGTCACATGACAAGGGCAATACCAAAACTCAAACCTAAATTTCTACACTCATTTGAGAACTAAATGTCAAGTTCAACATGGAGCAACTATCGCTGTTCTGTATCACAATTATCAGTAAAATTTGAATTTAAACTCATGACTTAATTCTACAATATAGGCAGAAAATTTGGCAGCCTCAATCATTGAGCTACTGCAACGTAATTCAAATGTGATTAAAGGATATATTAATACAATTTAAAAGTATAATTAATTTCACACATGATGAAACTGCACAAGGCTTTGTGAATTAACTAGACAGCAGAAATAACCTTTTGGGTGAAATTACTGCCAATTTCTGTGTGGCAATTGGTGTCCACACCTATATGGTGCTACATTAAAATGTGATACCATTTCCCAGAGGTCTGAAATGGTAATTACTAATAGACAGCTCCATTTGAGAGGAAACAAATCTGCCAATTTCTTGTTCGTAGAAGAAATTTCAATTTTTTAAAATAATTCTTCAAGAAATATAATTAATTTTCCAAACATGATTTTTTTTAAATATATAGCTAAGAAATACATTAATTAATCTATTTATATTACTTTTACATACAAAAATAAAAGTATCACTAAACATATTGATCACCATTCCTTTTTGTAAGAATATATCGAACCACAGAAATATTATTCAAAAACTTTAAATGAAATCAGAGTGAAAGAGATTTGATACAACATAACTTTTTGAAAGAAAATACTGAGTATAAATTAATTCTTTTTTTTTTCAAAATTTATTAAGAAAAGGGCAAAATAAACTATTTTGAATATGTTGGTATATGTATGCATTTCAATGACATACCATAAATTACACACAATTGTCTTTTTTTTATAATCAATAAAAATGAAAAATATCTTATAAATCATTCTAAGATATTATATACATAACAGAGAGAGCAAATAACAACAAGAAGAAACAAAGAAAAGAACATTTAGAGAAACCAAGACAAAGAATTTGTTATTTGAAATACTTAAAAAGGCTTTTAAAGATTTAATATATAACTTAAACAATAGTACAAGAAGAGATGAAAAAGAGCAATCAAAAGACAATGCTTTTTCAAATTTTAAAAACTTACCACCCAAAAATTGGGTTGGCAATTCTTTTGTTTCCAATCCTTCCAAAGATTCAATGAATAATCAGTTGCTAAACTCTCTTCTTTGAAACCCATACTCAAAGCAAATTGGGTAGCTAAACAAAACAAAACAATGTTAATGAATCTCCATATTTCTATAAATCATAAATATTTTTAAAATATTAAAATGGGGTAAGAAAAAACAGTCATGTTTTTTTAATGAATTAAAAAGCAGTTGCATTTAGGACAACGGAAATTTGGAAAGTGGGACAGTAAAATTGATTGATTGATTGATTTTGGGGTTTATTGGCGCAAGAGCCGATTTCGGCCATACTGCGCCAAACATTTGTTTTAATATCTGTAGTCTAGACGGGAAGAGAAAGAAAGAATGAATTGAATGACAAGAAAGAGGGTCGAAAATAGAGAAGGATCACTAGGGTACCCCGGGTTCGTGAAGCCCATGTTTACCAAAGACAGTAAACCCCAAGGGAAAAGGAAAAGATCACTAGGGCACCTCGGGATTGTGACACCCGTACTCACCTAAAGAAGGTGAGTCCCCTGAGGGGTGGGACAGTAAAAACACCAAATATTATTATTATTCAATAAACAGTTTCAAAACACTTTAAATTAATACTTTCTAAATTTTATATTTCATTGGTATATTAGTATGTTATAAAGAAAATAATTTAACTCTATATAAAAATACACTGTGAAAGAATTATTACCATTAGTTCCATACACATCACTAGTTCTAAAGAAAATTAAATAAATAAAATAACCTGTACATATTTATTACTTGTACTTAGCTACATATAAATACAAAAGGCTACTAGTCCTAAACACAAAAGGTACTTTATAATTTACAATTATTAATTATACTCAAAAAACTATTCACTGTTTTGTACCCAAATTAGAATCTTTTTAAAAAAATGATAATAATAGTATTTGAAATTACGATCTTCAGAAATATATTTTTAAAACCACTTATAAAACAATGAATGTAAATTTTTTTTTAATTACAGTAAAATTTATAAATGTAAATTACTAAACTGACTATTACAAATAGATTAACACAAATGCTGAGTCTGCCATACTGATCATATAAGATTTTATTAAATAACAATGAAAGAAATAATACATCGACAAAACATAAAAAAACCAAACATAAAATATTATACAAAATCAAAAATATATACTATTTATATCCTCATGGTCAAATTATTTATTCTGAAAAAATCAACCTTTACCTTTTTAATTATTAGTTGCATTATGCTGTAGAAAAATGTGATATTATGCAAAGTTTGATTATTTAAAAAATAAAACAAAAACATTTTGAAAGCCATAAGTAAATACTTCCTTTTATTATTAGAGAAAGCAATCTATTGGTCAAATTATGAAGAATAAAATAGTACTTGATATAATCAAGATGATCTAGATACAATTAACATAAAGTTCAATTTAGAAAAGTTATCTTTCATTTAATTGTGGTACATACAGACCACGAAAACTAAAAGAAAAGATTTATTGCATTAGAATTTTAAAACATAATTTAAACATTGATACAATTTTAGCTATATATATTTCTTACATTTTATAAATGACTTTTCTAATTATTAAGCACATTTAGCAATATATTTATATAATATAAACACAAAATAACTGGAGTTTCTTCAATATCTCATCTCTACAATTTTGACACGATAATTCAAAAAACAAAAAAATTATTTTAGGAGCTATTTTTGACTTTTGAAAAACATTTAAATTATTCTTCAACAAGCAATACATTTTTAAAAAAAGGTAAGTAAGACTAATTACCCATGAAAAAATTTTGATTTTATATGACACACATACATTTTACAGAAAAATTCTCAAGTATGAAAAGTAGTAATAACCTTGATCACCAACTAACAGAGAATGTTGTGTATTCTCCAGGACTTTACGTGCGACTGATATGGCACTCTTGACTCGGCGAAGGGCAGCTACACCACCAACATTATGGGTAACACTAAAATAAAATTAAAACAACAAAGATAAGATAGATGTATTAAGAAAAGTACACATATATAATAAGAATTATTTTTTAAGTTGTATGATTTTTCAGTTAATGTAAATGTTCTTAGTTCATAAATACAAGTGAACATTGAAAACTAGTAAATGAAAGCTATGGACAATCATCAGCTTACTAAAGCAGATTTATTATATATATATATATGCTCAGAATAAAACTATAATTTAAAATACCTAAAATCTCTTAAGCTTCCTGAGAACATGCTTAACTTGTACTTAAATACTTAAATGTATCCAAATTAGCCTTATTTATTAATAAGCAAATTTGGATTTTTTTCGTCAGCATTTCCATGGTATTTTAGCAACATGGAAATAATGACATAGCAAATAATATGTGCTATTGTGATGAAACATAACACTAATTAAATGTCTAAAAACATTAAACATTTTGAATAATTTTGTAAACATTTGATTTTTATAAATCATAAAATTATCATAAAATTTTTAATAATTTTTCAGTAAAATTATCAATCTGATTTTCTCAGAAATAAAAACTGTGGACCAGTTTTAGTTTTTTTTTTAAAAAGTTTAAATCCTATAATGTTTTTTTAGATTATTTTTTCCAAAAATATTACTTTTAACAGATTCTTTAAAAAAAATAATATACATTAACATTTTCAAAGGAAAATATTTCATCTTTAAAGTATAAAAAAAGCTTTTGTTTAAATATTGCAAAAACATATTAAGTTTTTAAAAAAATGTTTCATATCATATTTGAATATATAATTTTAGCTTATATTTTTCTATATTTCCTAAAAGTGCATAAAATTAATATTATACAAGCAAACAAAATGGAGCTTAAATTTTTTACCAATGTGTGAATAATTCAGAAATATATATGAAAATAATTTATTATTAGTATGTATGGGCCCCCCCCCCCATTGGTTATAAACATTCCTATAAATTATCTCCATATGTGTGTTTCTCAAAATACATTGCATAAAATTATACATTACATGAAACAAGTATAAGTACAAACTTAACAGTCAAAATACCATTAAATTCACACACACATGAGCAGTAAACAATTTCAAATTTTTATAACCAACCCCTTTGCAAACGGAAAAGAAAAATAATCATATGAAATTTGAATAAATTTGCTTATATTAAAGATAAACTTTTTTGTATGAAATTTCATAACTTATAATTAGCTCATTGCATTTAATTATAACAATTAGGCCGTGGGTAGCCTAGTGGTTAGAGCATTGGACTCCAGATTGGAAAGCCTGGGTTCAATGCCCGATGCCACCAAATGCCCTTTGAGTACACACAGAGTATGTGCTCATTAAATCTGTGGGTCCGAATGGTATCACCATCTATCGTGTTGTACGGAGCAAAATCGTACTGCCACCTTCATGGGGCTCAAAGCTTAGGCTAAGGACAGGAGTAAAAATTAAAGCCCTTAGTCGTGATGAATTACGTGGACCTTGATCTGATGTTACTGTCGATCAGGTGGCATAAGCAATAACAACAATTATAACAATGTTTGATACTTACATACTATTGCAAGAATGCAAACAAAGATAACTCACAAGTTGGCAACCCCTATTTCACATTAGTCATACACCCTGAATTGACATCCATATGCTTCATTTCATGTAATGTCACCATACCCGTTGCCATAATACGTAAGTACCCAGTATCCAATAAATAAAGTATTTTGCGGAATATTCCTGTATATGTACACTTACAATTTCAAACATTTTTTAATTTCCCAAGTATATTTTCCACATAATCAAGTATATTCTCCCTCTTTCTTTATGAAGAAACTTGAAATGTATGTGTGTGAAGCTCTTATCTTTTGTAGTCATCCAATGATAGGATTTTAATTGGCTTTTGAACACTATATTGAACTGACAAATTATAAAAGAAACAATGTTGGTGGAGGAAATGCTAGAAGGAATAATAAATAAATCCACAAATAGGGTGGGCTGCATAAGAATATTATTACAGATTTTCAAGAAAAGGTGAACTTGGGAGTCAAATATTTTCTCTTTCTCCAATCATTAAAAAGGTATGATTTTGAAGTGAGAATCAAATAATCACATTTGCTTTAGTTGAAATACAGCCAATCTAATGTTCCTTTCAGTAGTAATTATGGGTCCTACCGAATGAAATAAAAACAGTACAAGTTTCAAAGGCAAAGTCATTCAATCTGCAAAAAAAAAAATGGAAATTATACAGCTGTAAAGATGTTTATGTTGGTGAAAGTTCCATACATAAGTGGGAAAAAATGAAATAATAATCATTAATACACCAAGGAATAAAAGTGCTTTACGTAAAGGAGTAACAAAATGTTTTATCCTAAAAGAAAGTGTTGCAAACTGGGTCCTATAAAATTTCCAGAATAGATTAATTGTAAGAACAAACAAGATATGTTTATTTATCTTAAAGAGGGCAAAAAAGTATATCAATGATAGAGAAAATTTCAAAGTAGCAGAGTAGTCACTTTATGGTAAGAAATAATTCAGTTCTAGGATAAAAAAAAACATACAGAAGTTTCACAAAGGTTTCCAAAAAATGGAAAAACAAATTGATAAGTTTCCTATGCCCTAAGAAGGTAAAAAGGGTCTACTATCCCATATTGGAAAAATGGATGAAACTGCAATAATGTTTGGTATGATAGGGAATAAAACAATTGTGTAAAATAAATTAAAATGGTTCAAATAAAAAAAAAACCAAAAAATCTCACTTTATACTTTTCTGCTTAGCATACAGTATAAAACTCAAATAAATGTTATTTTAATAAGAAAGATGTTGAAGAAGAGACATTTTAATTCAATATTCTACTTTTAACTCTGCTGATTTCAAATATTTTAAACCTTGCACTTTAACTCTGATTGATTTGGTTGGGGAAATTCCTAGCCACAAATTTTTAATTTTTTACATGACATTGGTTTTTTCTCCTTACATTTAACTCTAAATAGTCTTTATTATTATACAAATTCAGTTTTATATAAATCTAATTCATTAATTGAGTGATTTTTGTTCATGAATTTGGCATCATATATATATCCAAAGTCTTTTCAGTGCCAAGAATTTAAACCAACCAATTAACATAGG
>BMAO01026275.1:0-21754 GCA_019973975.1 Trichonephila clavata | reverse complement strand
CGGTACCGTTTGTAAAACCCCAGGTATTAATAACAAGCGGTATGTTATATCCGTCACTCATGGAAAAAGTGACCCACACAAAAATGAGGCAGATATTAGAAAAATCCATTAAATAAAAAATCTGCAGAAAAGTGTCACAGCTAAAATAACTTCAGCGTTACTTTTTTGACATTTCAGACGATAAAACAACAGTATCAACAACACTTATCAGTTCCACTTTCATAATTGATTGTTTGATTAGGATATCAACAAAATATATTTTATCCTCTTCTATTAATTTCTAATTTAATGCACATTAAAGTATCAAAATGTATGACACTTTATTTTAATAATATCGATAAATGAGTGCAGTTAGAATGTTAGAGAAGCACCGGACTGTCTAAGTATTCACTATGCTTCATGGAAGTCGTTAAATAGAGAGCACATTTTTAAGTGAGTAAAGGGGAAGGAAAGAGGGGGATGACATTCTGCAGGGTTACAGAGCAAAGCAATTTTCTCGCCAATAATCGACGCTTGCTTTAAATACGATGCCAAACATTTCATTTTCTCCGTGGACGTAGACGTATTCGCACGGTAGATGCTGGCCTCTTGTCGAAAGCATATTGGATAGATAAAAACTATATATAACCATCTTTCGAAATTGCAAGTTTAAATAGTGCTACAAATTTATTTTAAATAATTTATTTGTTCAATATTTTTCAAATAAAAAGTTGAATTATGTAATTGCATGGTAAGTAATACGATTACGAGCAGAAAGCGCTCACAATCTTGTTTATTATTGTTTTTTGAAGCTCCGGGCTTTTTACGAAAAGATATTGGATTAATTTCAATAATACAATCACTCTTGACCCAGAAATTCCAAAAGGTTATGAATAGGTATTTCAAATAAAACCAAGAATGATTTAGAGGCGATCTTTCAAAAATGTAATTACTGTAAGTCGAAAGGGATTTGATACAGAATAAAAAGCGTTTACTAAAGTGATTTGTGTGTGAAATGCTTGTTTTCAGATTAAATTTTCTGTATTACATAATACAATGTTTGATTATAATTTTAGATACATTGAGCTAATGAATATTCATTGATTAGATTTTTATTTAATTGATTATTTGTTTCGCTCATCTGTGGGTCGTCAAATTACAGTTTAATCGTTACGTATTCGTAAATACTTGTTTTATCAACACACACAATTCAATATGTTTATATATTCATAAGAATACAAGAATCGAATGATAGATTGACCGGAAGCCATGATTTTCACTCTGACAATGAATCGAGTTTCTCTGATATTTTTGTTTAATATAAACGAAAAATTTTTAAAAGCTTAGTATTTTATGACTAAGTATTAACTTTCTCTGTGTAAAAATAAAAGAGCAGACTTCCAAAATTAACTAGAAACAATATATATATTGCATACTTGATAGCTAAATCAGATTATAAATTATACTCATTTTCAAACAGAAATTAGTACATCCTACCATAATGTAATCATACATCTATGTATATAATGTATAAACTCGACTCAATTCGTTACTAAATTTATGCCGAAAACAAGTAATATAAAAAAAATTCTTTTTAAGTCAATTCCTGCTTTAAATGGATGAATAGAAAGTATTTTATTAACGGCTGAAAATTTGGACGATATATATATAGGGATAGAGTGAACTAATAGTAGGAATTGAGAATAAAGAGCATGGTTTGTCTGCATTGTTGTAATAATGGCTAATTTGGCTGAAAAACTGAAAATCAATGAATTAAAATTTGAAAAATCTATTATTAACATCAAGTGTCATCCTCTACAAGTTTAAAAATATTATTTGAACTTGATAGGATGAATAGAAAGTATATTATTAACGATTGAAGATTTGAACAAGATAAATAAATCTATAGAGGAGCCAACTAATAGTAGGAATTGATTAATGAAAAAGAGGGTTTCATTACATATTACTGCTAAATGCATATTTGAGTAAGCGATTCCTTTTTTTTTTTTTTTTTTTTTTTTGTACCAAATGAAATTTGAGTTTGAACAAGACAAAAATTTAATTACATACTGCCTGTGTTATAGTTTTTTAATTAAATGGAATAAAAAGCCTAAATCCTACATGCTATTATTAATTTACAAAGTTTTCTTATAAAAAGAAAGATTAAAAGGCAAAAATTCTCGTTCCATAAAAAACCATAGATACAATGGTTTTTTATGGAACTAGAACTCTCTTATGGTTTCCTTTTCTAAAATAACTATATTAAATTCCGAATTAGAAATAAATTCACTTATTTAAATGCATATAAAATGAGTGTAAAGGTTTATTGAAATATTTTTTACCTTAGTAACAATAGAAACTACAATTTCACATAGTTGTTTCTACAGTAAATTATTTTAAATAAAAGGGATGCATTTCTCTATGTTAAAAATCATATTCCAATTATTTACAAATTACTAAGAGCATTTCTAAATTTATATTAATTTAAATCATTAAAAATACACAGCATATGTTTTAATTTTTTTTTTAAAAAAAGCGGTCAGACTTTTTGACAAGATTTTTCTGCCGTAATTTTATATACTTTCCAATTTTAAATAGAGTTTATCCACATAGAAATGTATCTAATTATAAAACTGAAATTTTATTTCTAAGCATGCCCCTAAAATTTTAAAACACATTTTATCTTTATGATACACACTTTTTAAAGGAATGGACATCATACTTAAATTCCTGTTTAATTTAATTATTGAGTTTTCCAACTCTCCTCCCCCAATTTTTCAGACAGTCATAAAAGCCTAATTCTTACTGACTAGTGTGGGAAAGAAACGAGTGAGTAAATTTTACTTTTTTTCTGCTTCGTAAACCTGCATTACATACATATGCTTCGAAAAAGGTTTATTCTACGATATTACAGTAAGCACTACTACTATTTTTTATTCTTCCGTGTTCACTTTAATAAATTCTGAAGTTGGGAAAAAATTACTTTTGAGTCAAAGATTTTTTTCAATCCTCTAGTGTAGATCAATTATTCATCCATGTTCTATACAGAGAATTGTACCAATTCTAATTCATAATGACGTATAAAAGCTGTATCGCGCAAAGTGAGTAAAAGAATCCGGTACAGCATTGAATATCGCAAAATGTGTAATGACACAGATAATTTTTATCAAATTACAACTATAGCATTTTTTAAAAATAAAAGTACGTTTGATCTCATAAATATAATTGCATTATACATTCACATATATATATATGTAAACAAACAAACTTTTTAAAAAAGCGTGCAAATAACCAAATATCATCCTACCTATAACGTATATGAAACTGGGACTGTGGTAAAACACATAAATTTTTATAAATTTGGTAAACTTCTGCAAAAATTACATTATGTTTTTTTTAATCATATTTTATACAGCTGATAACAAATACGAGTACATTTGTTATTTTGATAAATAGTTTTGAAATGAGACAATCTAAAACATAGTTTACAATTAGAATATAATACATTGTTGACACATTGTGATATTGGTTGCTAAATAACACAGAAACATTGGATTCGTAGATATGTGGTGCCTCAATTTCAATAGTATGCGACTGCATTAAATTTGACAAAACACCGTTTTCAATAGTTTGACCGAAAAAACCGAAATTTATTTTGCTTATTTCACACAATTTTCGTATTATTCTATTCTCAATATATTATTGGTGGATTATATCCACAAGAAGCTGTATCATTGGCTGAGATTTATTTTTGTGGTAATTTAGTTAAGAAAGAAAAAATACAGCATTATATATGTAACAAAATGTGTTTAAAATGTATTTGATATAACATGACCACGATAAACCTGGTTCGCCATTTAATTAGTTATAATTGTAAGGGGATATCAGGATGTTGACTCATAATAAAATAATTTCTCATCGGAAAATTGGGCAAATCTTTCTTAATAGCCTGTGTTATGTATAGTCAATGAGACTAGGAATAATCAAAGACCTTCCTTTCTCTGATCTTTCATTGAAATATAGAGGCTGTAAGGATTCCCACCTAACAGCTGTGAGTGTGAATGGACATCGCCCCGACAACCTTTGACACCACAAGGAACACCCCCTATTTCGCCCACATACCGGATGCAACCCGAGCCGTCTGCGATGTTCCCAAACCCTAGAGAGGGCGGGGAGAGAGAACGAAAAGGGATGCCAAAAACTTCTCTCTCGAAAAACAACAGAATTTGGACTGTAATAATCTAATTACTAAGTTAACTCAAAATGTAAATTTGTAAATAATAGCCATGACGTAATTGAATTTAACATTTAAATCTACCAATATCACGCTACGTAAAATAGATAAGACATCTGCTTCGCTTTGATCTGGGAAGGAGTGGGGGGGGGGGCATAACAAGACGAACAAAGCATTCCTGAGGACATCCGACACTACACCCATTTCCTTCCACTAGATAGGCCAAAACTATTTTTGCAAAACATTTTTAAATGTTACGATGTTAATAAAAATTATAAGCAGATAAAAAATATATTATTTTAGGAATAATATTTTTTGATTACATACAAAATATAAATGATCAAATTAGAAAAAGCATTTGAAAATAAAGAATTTAATGTACAAAGAGCATATTAAGGAAGAAATGTTTTTTTTCCTCTTTAGTATGGGCAAATGATTATAATGAAAACAAATACTATCAGTAGCGCACACAAAAAATTTTCAGGGGGGGGGGGGGAGTCCACGGTCGAAAGTCTCCCAACTCGTATCATACATCAAGACGACACCAATTGATTCTTCTGATTTTGTTAATAAAAAACAGTAAAAAATAAATTATTGAATTAATAATTAGCATTAATTAATAAAATAAATTGTTAATTACAAGTACTTAATTAAATTTTACGTTATATATATACATAGGATTATCATCAATCGAAAAAAATCTCAAGGGCTTTGGGGAGTGTCCAGACCCCCAGGACAACCCCCTTGTGTGCGCCACTGAATACTATTATTGTACAACATATTATTAGCTTTATGGAGATATTCTAAAACCGTTCATAGAATTACACACACACAAACAGTTGAATACCTCTAATAACTGGAGAGAGAGTGAATATATTAACGTCAACCCCTATTCAGCTACAAGAGGATTTTTGGCGTCGGACCTAATAATTTTGAACCATGCCCAAAGGATGAGGACGACACCTAACCTGGCACCCCCTTGTCTTAATTTCCATTCCACACCAATGGGAGGACGTTTGAACCTCGACACATTTAACGTGCATAAGCCCCTCTAAGGAGGCCAATAACTGGAGGATAAATATCATAATATTCTTTTGTTTTATGAATCATTTTTCAACTATGATCACGTTTAGTTTCTATACAGGTTGAGAAAATTAACAAATTTTCAATAAATATAGTTCCTTCTTTAAAATTAGATTCCCACGGTTATTAATTTTCAAATTTTTTCATAATTACAAAATAAATCTTTACCTAATATATTCTTAGACTAATATAAAATTATTCATTAAGTTAGAATTTTTTTTTTCTTTTTAGAATCATTTATAGTCTTTGAGTGTTTTGTCCTATATATTTCTTTAATCAGTCTTTCCGTTTAAACTCTAAAACACTGGATGTACTTTTATAACTTAATTCCTATTTTCTAATACCGTTTTAAACTTTTATAATGAATAATATTTATTATGATATATATATAATTTTATTAATGATTTACTTTGTTCAGATATATTTTTAGAAACTAATGAACTTGCTTTAGGAATCTACTTTAGGAACATTCGAATGGGAATCATAATTTTTTGGATATTTTAAATAAACTTCTAATATGTATTTCGTTATAGAATTATCTGGTATTTTAGTTAGATTTTCTACACATTTTTTCAATGATTTAAAACCAAAATATGGTAATTATTCAGAAATAGCCCAAACATATAAACTATTAGCATCTAAATACATTAAGTAGATATATTCTATATTTTTATCAGTATTTTTCATCTTCTATTTATTACTTGATTTTTATATATGTTATAACATTGAGGTGTACGTAAGCTAATTTCTTTTTAAAATCCTATCTTAATTATTTATAACTCTCTCTTCTATATATATATATATATTTCAGTTTTTTTTTTTTTTTTTTTTTTTTTTTTTTTTTTTGACATGGTATCTTCAAAAAAATCTAGGACCTGTAAGATATCAAGCAGGACTTAATTCCTTAATTTTCATATATTTCATCTCTGAAAGGTTCAAAAATAAAGTGAAATAAATTTTAAATTTAACCTTCATTTTTTTCCTTACTAGTTCCTACAAGTGTCATTTTATAGAGTTGTGATATGAAATGTTATAACTTTTTAAGTAATTCAGTTATAATACGTCCAAATGTATTCTTATAACAGAAATATTCTTCTCAATGAATATCTTATCTTTAAATAACTTTTCATTGTGTTACTTGATCATTTCGGCTCCTTATTGCGAAGTTTTCCTTTTTCCAAATACTCCTTTTTAAAACTTGAGTTACTTCTCTCATTAATCCTTAATGGATTAACCTAAGCTATTGATCATGTTTATTATTGTCAGTATTCAGTTGATATTAGTATTATTCAATTTGTATACTTGCATATGAATTAAAATTATCATGTTGTTACGAAGTTTAAATTTTCCCCTTTCAAGTATGAAAATGATTTTAAAAATTTCTTTTTTCTGATATTTAAATTTAGATAGATATGTTTATAGATTGTGTGCTGATAAAAAAAAAACTTAATATTTCAGGGTAAAGACGTAAAGAATTTTCCAAACAAACAACCGTATATACTCGAATTTAAATCCCACTTTTTTTCCAATGTAAATGCTGCTGAAAATCGGGTGTGGTTTAGAATCGAAGGGAAAGAAATTTGTTGAATGGGGTATTTGGAGCAATTACGAGGTCCCGTATGTAATTAAAAGTTTGTAATACTGATAAAATAACAAATAATTCGCTTATTAGTTCTCCTAAAAATTTATTTTAATTTCGTAAAATTTGATATCGATAAAAATTTTATACTATTTTTCATTTTTCACAATAACTTGTTGAGAATTTGGGGTGCGGCTTAGTTTCGAATAAATACAATATGTCCAGTACAAGTAAAAAATTTTAAGAGTAATTTAAGTTGAAATTCTGTAGCCAGCAGAGGTGATGAAATAATCGAGAATTATAGTCGAGTCGAGTTATGTGTTATGCGTAATACATTATTTTGATGCACTTTTGAAAATCTTCATGAAGTGTAAGTTATCCTTGGAAAAGTAGGTTTGTCTTGAAACTGATAGAGCACTTACCATGGCCAGTATTATTAAAGGAGTTGCCAGATAAAAAGAAACAAGCAAAAACAGCGTGGTAATAGTAATTTTGATCATTTGCATTGTATTATTTCATAGCAAGTACTGTTCTTGGGCATGTACTTGGATATACTGGACATGTTTTAAAATAGTCAGTAAAATTGTAAACTATATTCGAGCATATTGAATTTGGCATCGTCAATTTGCTTCATTTCTGGATGATATAGAATGTGAATTTATAGGTCAAACATATTACACATGAGCTCAATGGATTTTGATTCATAAAATGTTAAAACAATTTTTTAAGTTGCTGGGTGAAATCATTTTCTTGGAAATAAAAATTATGAAAGTGCTGAATTAAAAGATGAACATTGGGTAAAGCACCTGACTTTCTCAGTTGATATTACAAGTCAACTTAACTTAAACTTCAAGTCAAAAATCTTTTTGCTACAATGCTATTTGATAATATTAACGCTTTTAAACAAAAATTATTACAAAAAGAGAAAGAAAAAACTTGTCTCGATTTGAAAGCTTTAAAAAAAAATCTATTTATTAAATCCCTTAAATTAAAATTTACAGAATAGTCTCACCAAATTAAATTGTTAGAAATGGAATTCGATCGAATGTTTTCTGATTTTAAAAATTTTGAATTACTATTCCGTTTTTTAACTTCGCCTCTATCTATCGATATTGTAATTGTTGAGGAAAAGTTATAAATGGAATTAACTGAAATCTTTGCTGAAACAAAAATGTTTTGAAGTGGGAACTCTAGATGTTTATACATATTCATATTTGTCGATCGGTTTCTTAAAATGTTATCATTTTAAGAAACCGCGTATAGTGGCTAAGTTTGGAAGCACTTATTTATGCAAGCAACCATTTTCTTTAACAAAAAATAGCAGAAATTCAGAAAGGTCTAGATTAAATGATCTAGACCTTTCTGATGATCAACATTTATCAACATTTTTTAAAAATTACATCAGTTCAATATGTTCAACCAAATTTTGACGACTTGCTTTGCGAAAATAAGAACAATATTAACATTAAATTGTATTTTGTATAATAACTTTAATTTTTTGTTTTTATTATAAAACAATATAAAACATGCATAGCTTAAAAACAAAATTAAATATTAAATGATTATGCATGCATACTATATAATACATTGAGTTTTATAAATATAGAATATAATGATTCTAAAAATCCTGTTTTATTAAATTTTTGAACATTAGAAACATGCGGCCCTCAACTTAATATAAAATAGCTCATGTGGCCCGTGATATCAAATGACTTTGACATGCCTGTGTTATACCAAGCGTCGGTAACATATGGCACGCGTGACAATTTTCAGAGGCATCTACTAACTTGTGAAATAACTATCTCATAAAATAAACTAAAAGTAAAAAAACTTTTTTAAGAACAAGCTTTTATTTAAACGCGCTAAAAAGAATAAAATAAACTTTTCCTTTAAAACTTTTTTTACTATCAACTTATAACGTCATTACACAATTTATATGATACAAAAGCTTGTCGCGAGATTTACCTGTGTAGATAAACAAGTAAAATAAATAACTTGACCTGATTGATTTTAATTTGTAAAAATTCAAACTAAGTAAATACGAGTACTTAAATCTCGCGACAAGCTTTTATATCATATAAATTGTGTAATGACGTTATAAGTTGATAGTAAAAAAAAGTTTTAAAGGAAAAGTTTATTTTATTCTTTTTAGCGCGTTTAAATAAAAGCTTGTTCTTAAAAAAGTTTTTTTACTTTTAGTTTATTTTTTACTTTTTAGTTATCACTGGACAGGTTTCTCAGCCTGTTCAACTCATTGAACGTTGGTTCGCCATCCCTGGTTTAGCTGAATTAATTCTGGCAAAAAGGGTATTAGACGAAAAAACACAATGTTTTTAAATCCGTAATTTTTAAGCAATTTTTTCAATCTTCGTGCAGATCTTGGGTAACATTGTTCTACATACAAAAAAAAAAAGGTTTAGTGAGATTATCTTCATACATGACAAAGTTATTAAATATTAATTAAAATTTTGATATTTTTGAAATAACTTTAAGAATATAATATTTATTTGAAATATTTTGAAGATAAGGGATATATTTCTCTAACATATTAGAAGAAAAATTTAGTTATTTATTAAAAAACTTCAAAAGGCATTTAAATATTTGTATTAATCAATAAAATGCTTAAGATTCAAAACGCATGTTGTAATCAAAAAAGAAAGTTTTTATCAAATAATGATAATTTTTGCTGGACATTGAATATCTTCTACGTAAGAATCTATTTTTTTTTAATTGCTCAGGTCATCTTTAGAAACTTGATTTGAAAAAATAATTAACCATCGCATTATTTTTATACAGTCAGATCTCCATGTAACGAACTTCTATTTTGGGAATTTCTCTATTTTAAGAACTTTTTCCTGGAACCAAGCACATATTACTCTTTTCTTCATAAAACAACTCCAAATAGAGAAGTGCATTTTCTATTTAACGAAATGTTTCTTCTAAGATTCGATTTTTTTCTCTCCTTATTTTTAAAATATTTCAGGTCATTTTGCAAATTATTCTCTTTTGGCACATTTTATGAATATAAAGAACCTTGAGCTGGTTTTACAATGTGCCTAACTCATCTAGAGAAACAAAATTGCCGTAATTTTTCAAACAAAAAAAACTCAAATAAAATTAACAGATTCTATTTGTAATTAAATTTAAGGACACATGTCGTAGTGTGTGTTTAGATTACTGCTGATAAAATGAGGTATATTTAAATTACTTATAGGCTTAAAATTAGAAAAGTTCTTTAAAAAATTCATTCATTATTTTTTTAATCGAAAATACATTGCATTTCTATAGATAATATTTTTCTCTTATTGTTTTCCTAGCGGATTCCTTTTTGATGGGTAAGATACATAAAAAAATGATCTTTCCGATTCTGTAATTATTTTTTTGTCTGAGTTTCATACATTAAAGTTAGATACATTTTTTAAAGAATTTCTTTAATACTCTATCTCAGTTTGACTTGGCAGCGTTGAGAAAGGTATACAATGTACCAATCTACTTGAAAAATAGCTCTACTTTTTTGTTTTGAATTTAATCCAAGAAATAGATAGAAATTTGTAAAAAATTGCATACGTTGTAGAAATTAGATTATTTTTACGTTGTAGAAATGTAATTATTTTTTAGACAAAGTTAATTAATACAGTCAATAGCGCCACGTTATGAAATTCCATTTTGGCTGAAAACCAATTTTCGACGCCAACTTTTGTCATTGTTGTAACAAGAACATTATTACAACAATGCAGATATATCGAAGTTGGCGCCAAAACTAATTTAATGTTTTTAATAAATATCTTTTTAATTAATTGCAATATTGGAATATAAATTGTCAAAACATGCATTGTCATCCAAACTAAACGTGTATACAAAATTTCAGCTCAATGGAGTGAAGATATCAGCTTGAAAATTGAGTTGCAAGATTCCACCCGAACAAATTACATACATACATACATAAATACATACATACGTACATTGTAAGTTAAATAAAAGCTTTGTAAAAAATAGAATGAATGCATCTAACGCATTTTTATTTAAAGCTATACCTTGTATTCAATTCTTTGCCATAAAACAAAGACACGAGAAGAGCAAATCTAATTTTGTAACGAATTTCTCACATCGGATTTAAAGAAAAATAACAACTGATTTAGCTTTTTCGAGAATGAATGGGACTGTTATAAATTTGCGTTTTAAAATGTTACTGCTAAAAACACGACACATGTTACTTATTCGAAATGTGAAAGATAGAATAATCATTAAAGAAGGCAATTTTATATAGTTGTATTTCATTCTAAATTAAATCTTCAAATCACTTTAATCTCGCTTCGAAAATTTGAATCGGTCAGTTCTTATTTTTAGTTTCCTAAAATTGATTCAATTTTATCGAAAGCTATTTTAAATTGTTGGATATCGATGCCGAAGTTATTCAATTATTTGAAGAAAATTGGACGTGCTCCGGTTTCCATTTTTGGTTCCCCGTACAAACAAATATTTTCTCATATGAAATCTAATTTGATTCGACAAAGAAGGTTGCTTAACAACTGAACATTAGAATCATGTGTCAAATTGAAAGTCAAAAATTATACCCTAATATTGCGTCATTAAGTATCACTTTACTAGGACAAAGCTCTCATGAAAGTTTTAATTTTTTATTTAAATGTATTGAAGAAATGATTTTATTTCATGTTGTTTATTTCTTATTTTAATAAATATTCTTAAAAATAAATAAATATGTACAATTTTAATTTGTTTTCATTTACCTTGAAGTAATAGTTACATTTTATGTGTGTTGCTTTTTTATGTTAAAATATTTAAATTATGCGTAATTATAATACGTAAGGAAATTCTAAATCTGTATTTTGACCTCTGATGAAGAGATTTAAGTGGTACTCGTATTTCAGGACTATTGATTTAAACTATACATAGAAGCTTTATCAGTGTGAACATGTTAGAAGAGGAAACTTTTGTATTAAATAATTACAGAAATTAAGAGTTATGTGAATAAATGTGTCGATAATTACTTGAACGAGTAATATAGATGTGATGGTGTAATTAGAACAGTTAAGTGTTAGCTCATTATATTGTCCTTTTCAAAATTATCAGTCTTCATGTTGACTCAAAATGTTTCATTAATTAACCATCAATTAATAATTGGAAATACACTCTATGTATGAAATGAATGACATTAAGACTAATTAATAACATTCCACGGAAGACTGTTTCTGTAACTCTTCGCTCTTGGGTGAGAAAATACTAACAGCAGCATTACAATTCAAAAATAAATTGATTATTTTTTTGTAATAAAATTATAAAAATAATGATTAATTCTTCATATAATTTAAGCCAATCGGACCGCCATGTGTACATAAACGTATCACAATTTCGATCGAGTAGATAAGATTTCGCCGGTCATGAATTTATCAGCAATTCGGAATCTAAATGTGACACCAAAAGTAGTCATACCATATAGTAGTCAATCGATGACTACTATAAATAGTAGTCATTGATTGGTAATGTTAATTATAATGAGAAACAGAGTAGAATTTTTTTCTTCTTTTAATATGTGGTCATGGAGTTAGGGATTTTCAAAGTATGATCAAAGATCGACTAATTATTAAAATATTGGAAAAAAAATTTATTTTTTTCTTAATTAAATAAAACCAGGATTTTACAGTTACAATTTTTTCTTTAATATTCAAAGAGCAACAAAAAATTCGTCAGTTCTTAAAGAGAAAAGCATCAAAGCTTCATGGGCAGAAAAGTATCAGTAAATGTTTTTTAGGTTCGGATAATTTGGGCAAAAAATTTTTGAAATTAAATTTTAACAATGAAAATGAACGGTACTTTTTTGATTTTTCTTAAGGAAACTATAATTGAAAATTTAATATTTCAATTGTGATTCATTATTCGTAGCGCAATTTTACGTATGAGGATAAATAATGTAGTATTATTCTTAGTTATTTAATACCATATTGTAAGTTGCTTAAAATTGTTTTTGGGGCTGATTTATAAGTATATTATCAGATTTTGGAAAGGTTTATTTACAGGTGGCTTCATTTTATAGCAAAATACATTTAAAGGAATTAAGTGGGAATACATGTTTAGAGAGATAGATAATTTATCAGTTACTTCTTTTTTACAAATAATTCACTCCTTAACCTTTTTAAAAATTTGCTATTTGTTTTCTCAATGAAAAAGTTGTTATAACTACACATACTATCGTGAAAGACATCTTTTCTTTCAAAATCCTTTGCGTAAATAATAGTCATATATTGATTTTTATTTTCAAAGAATAACTATACTTTTGTGTATCATAAAGCAACTTTTATTTTTAAGACGTCTTAAAACAAAGAATCAATTTTAAAGAATTTTATGAATTTTATGATTTGATTAACAGAGAGAAAGTTTTACTGTTTTTAGAAAAATATGCAAAAAGATAATCCACAAAGAAAAAAAATTATAAGTAACGTATAATGTATAAGTAAAACTTAGTTTCATAAACCTTTCATGCCCCTTAATTGTCAATAAAATCTTAGATCGGGGGTGGCCAGCCGTGGCACGACTGTGCTGTAATAGTAGCATGCGAAGACTTATGAAAAATTTAAAAATTCAAAAAGATAATTAATATTATTACTACAGTTTTATTGAAATGCGGTTGTCCCAGACAAAAAAAAGACATCAAAATTTATTTAAATACATTTAATTGAATTACAGTAGAAAATTATAAAGTAGAAAATACTCCTTCATTGTTGTGCGAGCTGGCTTTTCAAAGGAAGTGCATTCGTGAGATTTTGGAATTTGATGGAGCGTGTTTTACTGGAAGAAAACAATGAGAACTACCCAGTGAGCGTTTGATACTCAAGAATGCAGATTGACTTTGGGATTTAGCTTTGCTTACCAATACAATGAGGCATTTAAATAATTTAAATTTATAACTACAATGAAAAGAGTATACTTTTCCTACCCTAATTGATCATATATCTTCTTTTTTTCTCCGATTTTGGAGATAAAGATTAACAATTTCACTTTAATGCAGGAACTATCTATCAAAGTTAATAATGCCTTCGAGTTACGATAGTTTTAAAAGTTTAATATCCATTTTGCAGTATTCATTCAGTGCTAGGTTTGATGACTTTCAAGACAAAGTAAAAAAAAACGTAAAAAAAATGTTGATATTTTCATACATTTTTTTCCATAATTTCTCGGCAAAACGTTTATTGTTACCCACCTGAAACCCAAATCGGAAATATTGATCTACAGCTCCATACTACATCAAAAAGCAAAAATATAAGGAACTTATTTGAACTGCAAAGAATCCGAATTAGTTGAATTTTGAAAAGTTGTACGAGCAAGCAATTTCCAAATTTACTCGATTTGGCTGTCAGATATTGTTGTAGGTTTGGATCAATATGTTTTTGAAGAAATGTTTTTTGTTATGAATTTAATAAAATCAAAATATAACTCAAAATTTACTGATATACACTAAAAAACAACATAATTTTGTTAGCATCTCCGAGTACTAATCTTAATATTAATGAGTTGGTTAAAAAAAAAAAGACTACAAATTCAAAAGCCACGTAAAAAAGTACTGACTGTTTAATAATTATTTAGAACTAGATGTCTCAAGTTACTTATTTTTTTATAGCTAACCTAATTAATTTGTGAACTTGTAAAAAGTTTATTAACTATAAACTTAAGTTTGTACTTTTGTCTTATTTATTATATTATCTTTGAATTCCACTCTTAGATTTACATAAAAATGTACTATTTGCGTAAAAATTCCATAATAAACCTACAAGTAACATTTTTTCACCTTTTCCTATTGTTTTGTTTGTTGAAAAGTTACAAGTGGCCCGCCTAATTTTTAATCATATAGTGGCACTCTTCCCAAAAAGGTTGTTTCACCCCTGTCTATATTTCTTTCGGAAAGTTTAAAAGCTTTGTGTTAACAACCCATTTAGGAGATCGGCTTTGCGAACACGGAAAATTAACTTTATAATTTTTAAAACATTTTTTTGTTACTTTTCAGTAAAAGTAAAATTTTAATTTTTTTTCGTACTTTAATTGTTGATTATATATTAATTTTATTTTCATATTTTGAAGAAAAATAATTTAAACTTGGATCCTTAATGGGTTAATGATAGTTCAAATGGTTAGTTTGAATTTGGTGTAAAAGCTATTAGAGAGAAGTGTTATCTCAGGTGTCGTTCTTGTCATCAACCTGTGGTTAAAAATAAAGTCTTTGCGTTGCTTCTAAATGTGATGAATATAACCTTTCAATCAATTATTAAAAATGCAACCTATGTATCTATTGAGTAAGATTAATAAGATTTAATAACATTATAGGAATCTTGTTCTGAAGCTTTAAACTTTTGTTGGTTATCTTGGTCCCTCTTAGGTAAGAAAAAAAAATTTCAGCATCCTCATTCCAATTTACAAATAGAAGAAAAACATAAATATAAATATATATATTTTTATTTTCTTATAATTAGGCCAATCTTACCACTATGTGTTAATAAACATATTACACTTTCTATCAAGTAGATCAAGATTTCACCTTTGCCATGGCTTTATCAGGAATTCCATGATTGATATATGTATTTATTATTTTTTTTTTATTTTTTTTTTATATAATATATGATATATATATATATATATATACTAGCTGACCCGGCAAACGTTGTTTTGCCAAATAAATTATTTCTAGTGAATATTTTGGTAGTCAAATAAAAAATAACAAACTCATTGTAAGTGTGTGGGGATGTGGTATATGACTGAAAGTGGAGTGATGGTAAATTTTTAAAAAATTATGTGATTCGTTTGGCATTGGCACATAAACGGCCTTTGACTTTGAATGTTGAATTAATTGTTGACCTTGTGCAGAATTATTTTTAACTATTTCTGTGCTCCGAACGATGTCATTTGGAAGCATGAATTGAACGTTGGAAATTGACTTCTGGAACAGGTTAGAATCGGACCCGAAATCGATAAATAAACCGTTCAATGGTTCACAATTTCGGTAGTTGCACTTTTCCTGATGCGCAACACATCCCGGCTGGCTCATTTTTAAATTTAAGCGCATTACAATGCGGACATTCCTTGTCCATAGCACCAATTGTCACATTCGAATGAGCGTAATATTTAACATTGGGCTCATACTCGAATGCTAGACGACGGAATGATCGGATGTAAATGCTCGATGTACTTGTTGGTGTGCTCATTTGCTCTGAGTGTGTCAAATAGGAATCGACGCGCTTGTCTTTGTTCTAATCGTCTTTGTTGATTTTGTTCAACTCGTACCATCTTGTGATTTACGCAACTGCGACATATTCACACGCACATCTTCATTATCCTGTTGGATTTGTTCGTCTGTTCTTTGAGTCCTCTATTTCGCATGACTGTTGATTTAGTAATTCGACGGCCTAATCAGCCCCTTTGCGTCTTGCTGGCATTATTACTGTACAAAACACAAATAGATCATAATTGAAGTAGCTTAATGCTAGAAAACAGTTATACTGATAATGTATCTGTTCTTTTATTATTTTGCCTCTACCTTTCACAATTTTCTCTTGACATTGAAAATGATTCCCGAAAATTTTGAGCGCATGGAGTATTACAGTTTTATTAATTTGCGTTTAATAATAAATAAACTAATAAAATAATAAATAAGAACTGAAAATGTCTGAAAATATGCAGAAATGGTTTATACAGGTAACACAGTAACTGTTGTTTGGCGAGAGCTCGTGACACATGTTGAAAACTATTGATTTATATGAGATCACTTAATTAACTGAACGTGAGAACTATCTTGAGCAAAATGGAATAAATAATTATAGCCCATGCAAATTAATGATACATTTAGTATAAGAATATATTTAATATGAGATGTTGCACTGAGAAAGTAAAATGATAAGTATAAGCATCACTGCTACGATCGATGCACAATCAATAATAATACCCGAAAACGGTTTAGGCCCTAAACTTTAGTGAGTGAGGATCTAAAAATGAACTCTGTAAAATGTTTTTTCATTATGTTTTATATGTTTCAGCATATTCATAAAAAAAAAATGTAGGCGATATAATTCTTCAATCATCTGTGCTTTTCGAAATATCATAAAACTCTTTCACGTGGAATAAAGCTCAACAGAAATATATTATTTACAACTTTCCTAAATGACAGTGATTTATTTATCTTCCTATAATTTTTTCTGGGTCGGGTTTTCTTTTTTTATTATTACAAGCTTTTATTTAACTTACACTGTTATGTATGATGTATGTAATTTGTTCGGGTGGAATCTTGCAACTCAATTTTGAAGCTGATATCTTCACCACATTGAGCTGAAATTTTGTATACACGTTTAGTTTGGATGACAATGCATGTTTTGACCATTTATATTCCGATATTGCAATTAATTAAAAAGATATTAATTAAAAACGTTAAACTAGTTTTGGGCGCCAACTTCGATATATCTGCATTGTTGTAATTATGTTATTATTACAACAATGACAAAAGTTGGCGTCGAAAATCGGTTTTCAGCCAAACTGGAATTTCATAACGTTGCGCTATTGACTGTATTAATTAACTTTGTCTAAAAAATAATTACATTTCTACAACGTAAAAATAATCTAATTTCTACAATGTATGCAATTTTTTTTTACAAATTTCTATCTATTTACTTGGATTTAAATCCAAAACAAAAAAAGTAAAGCTGTTTTTCAAGTAGATTGGTACATTAAATACCTTTCTCAACGCTGCCAAGTTAAACTGAGATGGAGTATTGTGGAAATTCTTTAAAAAATTTATCTAACTTTAATCTATGAAACTCAGACAAAAAATAATTACAGAATCGGAAAGATCATTTTTTATATATCTTACCCATCAAAAAGGAATCCACTAGGAAAACAATAAGAGAAAAATATTATCCAGAAATGCAATGTATTTTCAATTAAAAAAATAATTTTATATTAAAATGAAATGAATTTTTTTAAATGAATTTTCTAATTTTAAGCCTGCAAGTAATTTAAATATACCTCATTTTATCACCAGTAATCTAAACACACACTACGACATGTGTCCTTAAATTTAATTACAGATAGAATCTGTTAATTTTATTTGAGTTTTTTTTTGTTTTGAAAAATTACGGCAATTTTGTTTCTTTAGATGAGTTAGGCACATTGTAAAACTAGTTCAAGGTTATTGATATCCATAAAATGTGCCAAAAGAGAATAATTTGCAAAATGACTTGAAATGTTTTAAAAATAAGGAGAGAAAAAAATCGAATCTTCGAAGAAAAATTTCGTTAAATTTGGAGTTATTTTACGAAGAAAAGAGTAATATGTGCTTGGTTCCAGGAAAAAGTTCTTAAAATAGAGAAATTCCCAAAATAGAGGTTCGTTATACATGGAGGTCTGACTGTATAAAAATAATGCGATGGTTAATTATTTTTTCAAAATCAAGTTTCTAAAGATGACCTGAGCAATTAAAAAAATAGATTCTTACGTAGAAGATATTCAATGTCCAACAAAAAATTATCATTAGTTGATAAAACTTGCTTTTTTGATTACAACATGCGTTTTGAATTTTAAGCATTTTATTGATTAATACAAATCTTTAAATGCCTTTTGAAGTTTTTTAATAAATAACTAGATTTTTCTTCGAAGATGTTAGAGAAATATATCCTTACCTTCAAAATATTTCAAATAAATAATATATTCTTTAAGATTTTTCAAAAAATAGTCAAAATTTTAATTAAACATTGAATAACTTCGTCATTTATGAAGATAATCTCACGAAACCTTTTTTTCGTATGTAGAACAATATTACCCAAGATCTGCACGAAGATTGAAAATATTGCTTAAAAATTACGGATTTAAAAAGATTGTGTTTTTCGTCTAATACCCTTTTTGCGAGAACTGATTCAGCTAAACCAGGGATGGCGAACCAACGTTGAATGAGTTGAACAGGCTGAGAAGCCTGTCCAGCGATAACTAAAAAGTAAAAAATAAATTAAAAGTAAAAAAACTTTTTTAAAAACAAGCTTTTATTTAAAAGCGCTAAAAAGAATAAAACAAACTTTCCTTTAAAACTTTTTTTACTATCAACTTATAACGTCATTACACAATTTATATGATATAAAAGCTTGTCGCGAGATTTACCTGTGTAGATAAACAAGTAAAATAAATAACTTGACCTGACTGATTTTAATTTTTAAAAATTCAAACTAAGTAAATACGAGTACTTAAATATTGCGACAAGCTTTTATATCATATAAATTGTGTAATGACGTTATAAGTTGATAGTAAAAAAAGTTTTAAAGGAAAAGTTTATTTTATTCTTTTTAGCGCTTTTAAATAAAAGCTTGTTTTAAAAAAGTTTTTTTACTTTTAATTTATTTCTCTGACAAAATAGTATTTTCACATCTGGCGGAAAGTGATTTTTTGACGCCAAGCGAAACAACAGACAGGGGTTTTAAGGTTTTTAAATTAATATCTTTTCAACTATTAGCAATATTGGATTGAAAAATTAGTTTTACGTCCTATTCTCAGACTACTGAATATACGCACAAAATTTCATAAGAATCGGTCTAGCCGTTTCGGAGGAGTTTGTTTACAAACACTGTGACAAGAGAATTTTATATATATTGTATATATATACTAGCTGTTACCCGCCCGCTTCGCTGGGTATTTCATGATGTTTTATAAATTTTTACTGCTTATATATATGTATAAATTATTGATATCTAAGTCTAGCATTAAGAATTCGATTGTATTGAAAAATATACTTATACCTTTAACTGTCGCAAAAAAAAGGGCAGAACTCATCTAATTTGTATTTTCTAAAAATCTCTAAAATTGAAGTATAGAATGATATTTGCTCTTTCGTAACCAAAAACCAAGTGGATTCCCGCAAAACCAATTTTCGGTGGATCTCTACTCCGTAAATTGAACATGCAAGCCAAATTTCAAGTCTAAATCTAACAGAAAAAAAGAAGTTTTACTATCAATATCCCCGTAATCCCGTTGAGAGCCGTTTTCCAAAATAACCGCTCTTAGCGGATTTCAATTCAACAAAAGAAAAATGCAAACAAATTTCATTATTATAGTCCTTGTAGCTCGAAAAAAGTAATTTTTTTTGTCAATACGTCCCAGTAACCCCCTGCACCCCCTAGAACTTGATTTGCTTAAAATACATTCTTAGTGGATCTATTCAACAAAAGAAACATGCTTAACAAATTTCAAGTATATGGGTCTAACAATTAAAAACATTAATTTTTTCTGTAACTCCTCTTGACCCTCGCAAACATCCTTAGGGGTCAATTTTTTTTACTCTTTGTTAGAGGAACTCTATTCCATGAAAGGAACATGCCTACCAATTTTCAAGCAGGATGATCAAATAGTTTAAAAATGGAAATATTTATCGATTACGCCTCTTAACTCCCGAAATTAAACTTGGTAGTTGATATTCGCGAAACCCATTTTGTAGCGGTTCTCTACTTTACGAAAGGAATCTGCTTATCAAATTTCAAGACTGTACGTCTAACAGTTTAAAAATGGGGATAATTGTCTATAACGCCACTTGAGCCCCCGCAACGCCACTTCTGGGTCTGTTTTCACAAAACCCATTTTGTAGGGGAATTGCACTCTATGAAAGGAATCTGCTTAGCAAAATTTGAAGACTGTGCGTCCAATTAATTAAAAATGCAAAAAAATTATCAATAACGCCCCTTGAACCCCCGCAACGCCACCTAGGGGTCGATTTTCACAAAACACATTTTGTAGTGTATTTCTATCCTATGAGAGGAATCTGCTTACCAAATTTCAAGACTGTGAGTCTAATGGTTTAAAAATAGAAATAATTATATATATCTGCCCTTAAGCAACACCCTTGGGGGTCAATTTTCTCCAAACCGTTTTGTAGCGGATATTTACTCCATGAAAGAAACATTTCTACCAATTTTCAAGCAGGTAGGTCAAGTAGTTTAAAAACGAAAATATTTATCTATTACGCCACTTATACCCGCAACGCCACTTAGAGTCTGTTTTCACAAAACCTTCTTATAGCTGACTCTATTATATAAATCTATTTAACAAATATAAAGACTGTGCGTCTAATAGTTTAAAAATGGAAATAATTATCTGTAACGCCCCTTAAGTCCCCAAACGCCACTTGGGGGCAATTTTCGCGAAACCCATTTTGTAGCGTATCTCTACCCTATGAGAGGAATCTGCTTACTAAGTTTCAAGACTGTACGTCTAATAACTTAAAAATCGGAATTTATAACGCCCCTTAAACCCCCCCCCCGCAACACCCCTTGGGGTCAATTTTCCCAAAACCATTTTGTAGCGATATTTACTCCAGGAAAGAAACTTACCTACCAATTTTCAAGCAGGTAGGTGAAGTAGTTTAAAAACGGATATATTTATCTATTACGCCCCTTAATCCCCCGCAACGCCACTTAGAAGTCTGTTTTCACAAAACCTTTGTAACTGATCATTATTCTATGAAAGGAATCTATTATATCAAATTTAAAGACAGTGCGTCAAATAGTTTAAAAATGGAAATAATTATCTATAACGCCCCTAAGCCCCTGCAACGCCACTTGGGGTCGATTTTCACCAAACTCATTTTGTAGCGGATCTCTACTCTCTGAAAGGAATCTGCTTACCCAATTTCAAGATTGTACATCAAGTAGTTTAACATGGAACAATTATTTATAAGCCCTTAACCCCCTTAACGCCCCTTGCGTTTCGAATTTCGGAAAATCCGTTCTTAGCTGATGTCTACTCTATAAAAGGAACATGTCTACCAAATTTCAAGTCTGTAGGTTGAATAGTTCCGGAGATATCGTGATTAGTCTGTCAGTCGCTTTTCTCCTTTATATATATAGATA